>JAPTGZ010000017.1:25608275-25631347 GCA_029814645.1 Fowleria isostigma
TTTGTCCAAACAAATGTACCTTTAGTTGTACCAGACATTAAAATGAACAAGAAATTGAAAAAAACATAGGGTGGTCTAATGATTTTTTCCACAACTGTATGTAATGTTTATATTTGACAGATACTGAATATGGATGAAAGAGTAGATCAATGCCAAATTAAGCTACAATACATGTAAGGAGTGGGGTTTGTTGTGCCTGACACCATTTATTAACTTTGTAAAGCAAACATTTTACATGTATTTGGACAGATATTTAACCCTTTAACTACCCCATCAAGAAAAACCTGTTGTAAAATGTTTTGTTTGCATGTCTTATTCTCTTGGGTGAGTCATTTCCAGATTTGTATTTTTTTTATTTTTTAAACATACTGACTAATATCAATTCAGAAAGTGTCAAAAATTACTCATTACGTTAATTCTTTTAACATATTCATGATGTACACTCACTAAATGTTTAATATTTGCAGCAATAGATGAGAAGAGGTTTTTATTTTATACCAAATAATCATTTTTTTCATATTGGTTTAATTATTCTACTTTTACCATAAAGTGACAAATCAAACATTTGGTTGAACATGTTTTCAGAAAATTATTACATATCTAGTTTGAGGTTTTTGTGGAATCAAATAATATAACTATGTTCAGAAAGGCCTGTTATACTATGATATGCCCAAAATAGGATTCATTTCTTTTTTTTTTTCTTTTTTTTTTTGCATGTTTGAAATAAATATATATATTTTTTAAATCTAACATATTTTCACCAATAACACTCACAATATCTTCAGTCATTTTCATCTTTCTTGGCTCAATTAGGTTCAGATAAGTTAGGTTCTCCACCTATTGAAGTATAATGACTCAAAATGTCCTAAACCATATGGTCGAGGAAGCATTTAAAGGGTTAATGCATATCTGTAAATGAAAATCCGAATGCCCTTACGTGATTATGTCAAATTTGAACTTTTCCATCTCTTTGTCACCGTCGTCTCACATTGTATCGCGACCATTCCCTCTGTTCCGTTGCATCCTCTCACATCTTTCACACATATTTCTGAACAACAGAGGTCAGCAAAGCCGCCGAGACAAATTTAAGTGCAAAAAAAAACACAAGGGTAGTCTGGTTCATGAGGATCTGTCTCTGTGTCTTGTCAGGCTCCATTCATTTGGCGGTATGTTTTTTTTTCTTTTGATTGTTTCTCTTCTTGGAATTTGCACCACTTCTCATCTGCCAATCAAATCCATTCACACAGCTCGGAGGGACCCTACTCTTTCATGCCTGGCTGCGACCGGTGAGGAACCGTGTTCTCAGCGCTAAAAACTCAGATATATTTTCCTTCCAGAATTATTACTGTGAGGTGTCCAAATAAAGAAATGGCTTCAAAATAATTTGGGCAGAAGGGCTATGAAGGTCATGTGGCGTTCTTTTCTTATTTTTCCTTTTGTAATTTTCTTTCTTACTTTCTTCTTCGTCTTATGTGTGTTTTGTTCTTTGCTTTTACATTATTTATAACATATATTTACATTTTCTTTACATTATTAATTTTGGTGCCTATGATCTGTTGTGTTTTATTAGTATTTCTCTTTTTATTGGGTACATTTGTGTTCTGTATGTTGTTTTAAAGTTAGTTTTGGTATACTAATGCATGTTTACAACCAATTTCTTTAACATAATTGCAACCATACATGTTTAAATAGTGAAACTGGGGGTGGAAGTAAATAAATTTTACTTCTTCTTGCTCCCTTTTTGGACTACTGGGGGTGTATATTAATAGTGAATTACTGTCTATATTAATGTATATTGTGTACACATAAAGATATGTATATTATCTCATTTTGGTGCCTAAAATCTGTTGTGTTTTATTAGTATTTTTCTCTTATTATTAGGTACGTTTGTGTTCTGTATGTCGTTTTAAAGTTAGTTTTGGTATACTAATGCATGTTTACAACTAACTTCTTTAACATAATTGCAACCATACATGTTTAAATAGTGAAACTGGAGGTGGAAGTAAATAAATTTTACTTCCTCTCGCTCCCTTTTCGGGCTACTAGGGGTGTATATTAATAGTGAATTACTGTATATATTTATTTATATTGTGTACACATAAAGATATGTATATTATTTCATCTTGGTGCCTATAATCTGTTGTGTTTTATTGGTATTTTTCTCTTTATTAAGTAACATTTGTGTTCTGTATGTTGTGTTAAAATTAGCTTAGTGTAAGAAAGAGTGTATATTTCTTTATGTACATTTGTTTAAGTAAATATCTTTATGTATATTGTGTCTGCAACAAATTCTCGATGTATAACTGTGTACACATAATGCATGGAGTGCACAAGCTCTAGATAAACAAACAAAAATCTTAATTTAGGTTATACTGAAGAAGTGTGACAGTAATGGTGCTGTTGCTGTTGTGAGGTTTACACTGCCTGGTTTAAATGTTTGTTTTGAGGACTTTTCAGCATCATTAATCAGCTTGAAACATTTGTAATCCACATGTAGTGAGTTGCACACAGTAGAGGGTAGTGGGCACTGTGTTTCCTGTGTCATAAATAACCTTCCCAACACTAACAGTGTAGGTGGACGGCTGTGTCACTACTGTTGAGGTGGGATTGGTACAAGAAACCCTGGCATATTAGGGCCTAACACTACAGAACGCAAACTGTAGGTGTGATCGCAGGTGAGGATTTGTAAAAAATATGCAGCATTATAGTTCATTTGGAAAGCTGTGAAAACCAAAGGCAGTGCGGACTAAACAGGTTGCGGAATGGGGGGGGGGGAGAGACCCACGGAGCACAAACCAAACACCGCAGAATGACTGCACCTGAAGCCCCCCAGCGAGGGTTGAACCCCTACAAAGAGGCTCCTAATGAGTCCTGTTCATCAGTGACGCACTGACCCAGGACGGACACACACTACTACACACACACAGACACAAAAGCCGTACCACCACCCCCCTCCCCACGCATGCCTGTGGCGCCCACGCCTGGTCACCTCGCTGAGGGATCAAAGGCAGTATGTCGTTCTAATCAGTCCTCGCAGTGGGCAACCCCATTAATTCAATTCTATTTCATCAGCGGTGAGCAGACCACCAGAGGGGTCTGTACATTCCTGGGGTCCTGCAGTCCAGGAGTAATCCTATCTCTTAATGACCCCCAGATCAGACTCTAACCCTGTAATTGCTCGGAGACCGACTTGGTTTTCCTCGCTGACAGAATTGCAAGATCTTTGCAGGGGGGGGGGGGAGAAACAACGACAGACATAGCTCATTTTCTGGACATGGCAGGGAAGTCAAGCAGAATTAATGACGCCGTATATCAAATAATTCCAGACGATCAACCCCCCACTAAACCAGGCCAACATCACTGAACGTGCACTTATACACAGCGAGTCCTATCAAAGGATCAAGTACTGCACATTAAGATAAGAAAACCGGAATTTGTCAGACTGTACAGGTCTCAACAACACAATCCAATCTACTATTCATGAACAAATATGCCTAAATTGTAAAATAGTGCTAGTAAAATGACTTAAATGACAATTGGCTAATAGAGTTTCAGTGGGAAAATAATAAAATGAGTGGCTTATAATAACACTGAGTCATGTTTTCATGTGCCTCGGTATCACACTGTGTGGCTTGTCTGTGGCATGATAAAATGTTTATTGGGATATAAGATAATGAATTTTTCATATCTTACCGTACCTTTGGTCTCTGGTGTATGGGGATGCTCATCACAGACAAATTAGATCTTTTGAGTATTGCCGTCTACACCTGCAGAAACAATAACAGTTGGTGAATGTGGCGAAGCTTTAAAACAGAAAATGAAATGATAATGTCTATAAATCCAGGCCCTAATATTCTCCTGTTCGCCATCTGTTAATGACAAGAATCAGGCGCCTCTTCACACAAAGAATAATAATAAAAAAATTAAAACAAAAAAAAACCGAGTCATTCAAGTCTGAAACAATCTGCATCGAGAGATTTATTAGTGTGAGCTTTGGTCTGGAGAACAGATAGACGTGTCCACAGAGAGACGCTACTGTGAAAAACCTATCAATAACTCGCCGACTGTCCTGAGAGAACATCAGAGGTCAACGGCGGATAATTCAGCGGCAGAAAAGGTCAAACTGAAGGCATATGGCTGGAGTTAAAAAAGCTCTCGGGGACTGAAAGCACAAAAAAACCAAAAAAAAAAACAAAAACGTCAGAGTGGAAATAAAAAATTACTCCAATTATATGCAAAACTGAAGGCTCTGCTTTTTTTAAGATGACGGCAAAGGAGAGGGGTTTGCGTATGGAGATGACACTTCAAAGGCCTTCATTGTCGAACGTAACAACAGCACTGGTGTTTGCGAACAGTGATCATCTGACTCCTCCACGGTGGCAGCCTTTGGAAGATACCACATCTTGCTCTGTATGCGAGCGGGTGTTTGTGGGAGACAGTCTGTGTTCTGTCTGAATCAAGGACAACACCGCCGAAAGAACCTGGTAGACATCCTTGACTGCTTTGAATTATAACTTGGTCAGAGTAAATGGGAAAAATAAAACTCAATGTGACATAAAAAAAAAAAAAAAAGACCTCATTTCTGAATATCTAATTTTTTTTTTTTTCCTGACATGATTTTGTGACTTTGAATAATCTGGGCAAGAAGTAGATGTAGTTACAAAATAGCTATATTTTCCATTTACAATAAAAAAGTTTGACGCATTATCTCAGTTTCTTAACTCTTTTGGGAGTATCGCGTCTCCGGTGACACATGGTTGCGTCCACCATTCTTCAACTGTAACTCCGGAACCGTTTGCACTATTGAAATAATCCAAACATCACCTTTTGGCTGAAATTGTGTTCTTTCTGATGCACTAGAACACATTAGGGTAGAGGCCTGCATTAGCTGAGGGGGAGGGGTGGAAGTGGGTGGAGCAGAGAGCAGCAGACTGTAGTCAGTGAGAGAGAAATGGAAGATTTTTTATTACTTTTAGTAGCATTTAAGTGAGGTTTTAACTGTTTCTGTGCTGAATTATTTACTGTTTTTAATATTTGAATATGAACTATTGTTTTATTCTATTAATTAGCATTGTTTTATTCTATTTATTAGTATGTTTTATTTTATTTATCGTCTTTTATTCTAGTTTGTCATGATCATGCACAGCTTTTTGGGGAAGTTATATGTATGTTTTTAAGTGTGCTATATAAATAAACCTTGACCTTGAAAAAAACAACACAAAGAAATGTAGGTGGCCCGTTATAATGGTAGTCCTTAAAGGGTTTTAACTCAATAAACCCTGATGTGTCATCGGTAACACAGCCTATGCATATTAGCCCTTTAACTGCTTGTTCAACCATATGTTTTATCACATTTTGAGTCAGTATATGTCTATAAGTGTAGTATCTAACTTATCTGAACCGAATGGAGCCAAGAAAGACAAAAATCACTAAAGCCATTTTGACTGCTTTTGTTGAACATATGAAAGATGTGACTACTTTTTTGGCATATCATTGTATAAGAGGCCTTCCTGAACATAATTATATTATTTGACACAAAAAAAAAGTTAAATTAGATATGTAATTTTTTTTTGTAAACATGTTCAACCAAATGGATGATTTGCGGTTAAATCTGAAAAACTGTTAATATGAAATAATGGATTATTTGTTATAAATCAAAACCTTTGTTCATCTATTGCTGCAAATATTAAACATTTAGTGGTGGTACATCATGAATATGTCGGAAAAATTTACTTAGTCATTTTTGACACTTTCCGAGTTGATATTAGTCAGTAAGGTTAAAAAAATCAAATCAAATAAAATAAAATCTATAAATTTCTCACCCAAGGGAATTTCACTCCTATAAATACACAGATGTATCACAAATTATCAAGAGCAATTTATCAATAATTGCAGTGTCACCATATTGAGATATTATTGTTATTGTGAGCCATGTATCACATATCATATCACATCATATCATATCATATCATGTCATATATCAGGAGGTACCCTCAGATTCCCAGCCCTAGTGTATATGCAGTTTGGATAGCTGTAACTCTTTCACTATTTATGCAATTGGGAAAAATTCCAACAGTTTCTACAACCAGAGACGTTGCGCTTTATAGGTTTTATTGGATCATTATGGTAATTTCACTCATACCTGTACTAGAAGCTGGAGAAGAAGTCATTTCAGCAGAATTATAACATGCATTAAATTGTAAATGACTGGTAGAATTTTGAAAGTTCCAAGTGTTCTAGAAAAATGGGCAAAAGGACTCACTCAAAGCATATTTTCTAACTTTTTATAATTAAAATTAGAACAAAAGAGTCTAGACAGGGCATTTTAGGCTTAGGGTTTAAAGGGTTAATGAAGCCAATACAGAAGAATGTAGTTGCAGTACCACTGACAGCCACCGGGGTTCTCTGGCTCACATAGTTTTAGACTGAACTTCACTCTAAAAATACGACATCATTATTTTTTTTTTTTTCCTCCAGGGGTCATTCTTGTCTCATCTATCTCATTTGGAACTTCTAATGTGTCATCTGTTGGTCCACCTTAAACTTTTTTCTCCATTAGTCAGATCTCCGATTGTCTACTGTGCTGGACTTTGATTGACAGGTCTGTATGACAACTGTTGGGAGTTGCTTTTTAATTAATAAAATGTATTTTTTTTCTCACAGATGCTTCCATTGTAATTGTGATCATTGGTTCTAATAGTAACAGATGTGTAAAATGATTTTGTTATGTAAGTTTACTGTTTTTTGTTGGGTTTTTTTTTACTGTGTTTCAGACCCTTTTGTCCAAATATGGTCACTTCATGCTCCAAAAAAGCCATAAATGTGAACTACTAGCTTCAGAATAGCAGTTCAGAAACCAATGGGTGGTATCACAGTTCTGTCATCTACTAATACTAAACAATCTATGTTTCAGATCTAAGTAAAAGCAAAAAATATAAATAAATCTGGAACTGAACATCAAACTAAAAAAAAAAAAAAAAAGGAAATCAGAGAGGAAATATTGTTTTAACGGTTATGTCCCTTCTAAGGCTCTCTATAACCTGCATAACTCCAGTGATTTTAGAATTCATCTGTTTCATGCTGTATATTTGCAAGAGATGAATAAAATCTATTTGGTTTTTTTTTCTCAAACTGAACTCAGAATTTCTGATGTCAAGGCTCAATATTTACAGATGACTGTTGAAAGAAAAAAAAAGTTCCTTCTGAGACGTAGCTTTTAAGATGTTACTTTTCTGAAGGATTTAAGTTTGCTCTTTCAGTGAACATCCACGCTGTACAGGGACATGAGCTTCCTGAATTTCCATCTAAACCACTTTCAGCTACAAAAACTTACATTTATCATCATCAGTGCAGCTGCCATAGTCCTCAACCAGAAAATAGGCTGAATAAATGTGTAGTGGGAACAAAAAAAATGTTACAAATGACAGAGATGTCGACTTGCAAAAGGGTATTACCATCACAGGATCTCTGTTTTTGCTGAAATAGTGTAGAGTATGTTCAGTAGAATTTTTCCATCACAAATTACATTACAGATGCAAATCACATGGGGTTAAGATAAAAAAAAAAAAAAAAACATACACCGCAATTATTACAAATTACCAGAGGTCCAAAGGTAGGACTAGTCCAAAGCGAATAGGACTAAAATGAATAATTCCAGAGATAAAAAAAAAAAAAAAGAAAAATCCATCAGCTGCTACCAGAGCCAATATTCTGCCAATATTAGGGGTGTAACTACAGAAACATTTCAGTTCAGTACATTTTTGATGTAGTGAAGGAGACCAGTGAAGGGGGGGTATAGCTCCGTGGGACACGGGACATTTCTACAAAAATAATAATCACTGTAAAAATATTTCACAGTCATTTGTACATTAAAAGGCACCACACATGTTATGTATTTTTGTATTTGTGAATGTTCAATGTTCATTTATGGCAAACACTGTAATTTACTTAGTGTCTTTGAATGCCTCACAGTAGGGCTGCACAATTTTGGCCAAAAATTAAATCTAAATTTTTTCCTCAAAAAAACCCATTTTTCAATTTTGATTGCAATTTTTGGGTCTACAGAACAGAACAGAATTCATCAGAGGTACGCTCAGGGTCAGGGGTGCGCACTACCGGACATTATGACTTGCGCACATAGACTAGTCACATGTCGTTTTGTGATGGCCCACAGAAGTTCTACCAATGAAAGTCAGGGACAGACATCAGTCGTGTGTGCGTGGACCAGATGAGTGATTATGAGGAGAATCATAGCTGGGTGGAAGACGTGGACGGGTGTGCGTCGGGCACAGAGCGTCCAGGACTCCACTAGAGTACGCTGAAGCCCGGTTATGCGCTCTGCTGAATGGAGTCCAACTATGCAGTTCTGTGATCCATCACAGATTTAAGGTCCGTGATCATTACATGGAGTTTTGTGAAAGACCACAGTCACAGTTAGGAAGAAGAGCCTACGGTAGCCTGGAGGGCGGAGGGCGGAGGGTGGAGGCGGACGGCTCGGAGACACAAGAGAGATGAAATAGATTTTATGATTACCTTGTTTTAAAAATCATCCAAATTCTAAAAATGGGATTCTGATTTAAAATCGATTAATTGTGCAGCCCTACCTCACACTATTCCCAGAGGTGTTGTGAACATGACCTCACAGTAACACCTCAGCAGAGGCACGGTAAAGGAGAAGAGGAGCAGGTTCACCGGATTTTGCCAACTTTAGTTAAAAAAATAAAAGCCTTTTTGCTATAAAGGAACACATGGACTCGTTTATGCCACAAAGCTGCAACACACTGAAAACTGAAAGTGAAAGTCAACATGCTTTGAACAACTGACCGATGTTTGTGGCTCTGATGTGTGATTCAAGTCAGAGAGAGAGAGAGAGCAAGAGAGAGACACCTTATGCGAGTGTAAAAACTTTGTGATCTTTGACAGTTTTTGCGACATTTCTGTGTTCCCATTACCACTTTTCTATTCCGCAATTTGCATTTTGTGCATTTGTGATGGTAAAGGAAATCCAATTACAGACATACTCTTTCTCTTGTCATGTTTTGTTTTGTAGCGGTGCTGAGACTTTGCCGCTGCTGAATGTATGTAGAGGAAACCCTGCACATGGGTTCTGCTCACAGCCACCCTGCTTCCGACATGTTAGTGTTCTTCACATAGGCTACATGTATTCTTTCGGTACACTTCTGTATTGTATCAATGGCCCCGAAATTAAACAGTTGGGTACAAATTAGCGCACCATTACACCCCTAGTCGATACCAATTTCATGTCATATTGGATAATTAATCTGTCCATTTCTCATTTCTACTGCAGCAGATGATGTCTGTCAACTTCAGCTTTGATAGAATCCTAAACCAGAGTCAGAACAAGAACAAATTACTGTTTTTTCTCTCAACTTAGACCCATGGTCCACAGCTGAAAATCTCCCACTGAAGAACGCTAGTGGGGGTCTGTCAAAGTCTGGGAATGGTAGGCATTAAGTAGAGGCAGACGAGGCAACTATAGAGAACAAAAAAGCCAAATTAAAGCCACTTCATCTGCTAGAGTTTGATCAAATGCAGCTCTCTGAGAAAATCCAAGGGTGGAATTTGTCTTTCTGTCAAACTCCCATGTGACGCTGTACAGTAGGAGACCAAGTATCTTTGAGCAAGGCATTCAGAACGCCACCGACAGCCTCTGATTGTGTCGGCTTGTTAGCGCGCCATCTGTGCTCGCGCAGGTACGTTTCTCATCTTCGCTTTAACTGCCTGTGCTTAAGGTATGCTGCCAAAAACTGTTTTTAAAAGGGTATCTGCTCGCCTTCCCAATAATATACAGACAGATATAGACAGTTGTGAGAATGGGCTGCGGAGTAGAGCCATATGTCTGAGGCAAAGCAGACAGGGGAAACCTTTTCAAAGTGTTAAAAGTGAAATGTTATTGAATGCTCATTCATCATGTTTTGCTGAGTCTGACTTCCAAGTCGCATACATCACGTTGGACTTAATAGTGTGTAGAACATTATTTTGACTGGATTTTTTTCCTTTTAAAATGAAAAATGGTCGATGAAGGCATGTTTCTTTATTCCACGCACAAAAAAAAAAAAAAAAAAAAATCTGATTTCCATTGTGATGATTGTGCAAGAATGGAAACAGCTACCTTGCCAAATCCTTCTCGAGAGGATGATAAAAGACAGTAGCTTGCTGGTATAAAACCAATTCTTTCCACCATCAGTTGAGTTTATGCAGCTAGAAAGCCTCTGCTGTCGCACACAGTTTAAAATAGCATCTGACATATGGCTGTTTATGTAATGCTGCCAAAATAATGCTAAGTGAAATCTCATTAAAGTTGGAAAATGTACAGCTACGCATAAATATAAAATATTCTCAAAAAAAAAGTTTTAATGAATATTTTATCTGAATACATTATGTTCTACTGCCACCACTATTTTATCATTTGACAAAGTAAGATTATAATTAAACCACAAAAACACTCATGATACAAGTTCCAGTGACACGGTGCTCAGTATTAATACACAATTAGCCTTGTGCATGTATAAATATGTATGACTGGTTTTAATACTGAGCGGAAACGAAATAGAATGAGTTTTTTTTAGCAACAAAACAAGAGTAAACTGTTTACTTTGCCATGAAATTAGAAATGCTTCCCATTAAGTCTGTTAACAAAGCAAGATCATTAACTTCTTAATTGACTTCTATACAGATTTAGATTTTGTTGCCTCCATCTCTGAATAAATATTGCAGATCCATGATTCTACATGTGAAGTCTGTGCCAAAAAGTTACAACTAAGTGTCATTTAAAGTGAGCAACTGTCAGAGTAATTGAAAAGCAGCTCCTAGATAAATACCCAACAGTCAGTGGTAACAATCTGGATAAGGCAGCAGAACTGAACTCTGGCAAATGATTACTGGCACCAGCACATCGGTGAAGAAATGTATTCAGCACATGGAGCTGCTCTTTCTTATGCACAGGATGTACAGGAAAGGAAAAAAAAAAAACAGTCATAACACACCAATTATTGTAAACTTGTCCAAATGAAGCCAGGCAATTAATCATCTATATAATTATCAATTGATTGAAGCACATATCTGACTGTGAAAAACACTTGGAAGCATAATACATCAATTTTAATGGCATTTCTTAATCAGAATGTTCAGCAATCAGCAGAGACCAATTAAGGCCAGAGAGATAGAGACCCGCCATTAATAATCAAACAGAGCCGCCGTCAGCATTGGCTTCATTGTCCAAAGTCTGCTGGAGCCGATTCATTCAGGCCATTGACTCAGAGTGAATGTGTAGTCCCAAAAATGCAAGATTTCACACTCGAACTGGTGAATTCAACCTCCCACTGTGCACGTCACTCTTCAGTACACTTCAAGGTGGGGCTGCATGATTACGGCCAAAATGATAATCACGATCAATACTGTAATCACGATTATTATGTGATTAGTCATCACAGTTATTCATCATGTTAGGGAAAATATCTGTATTTTTATTGCACTACTTTTAAACACAATATGAACAGTTTTCAGTGCAAAATTAAGCTTTAAATAAAAATAAATGATAAATAATAAAAAACTCTTAAATTTACAAGGGGCTACGTGAATAAATATGTTATTATTATTATGCTTGGAGAAAAAAATGGTGCAAGGGGATCACAAATTTCTTGTCCAGTGTTTTGACCATTTTTCTGAAGCCCTCATTAATCGTATTGATTCACTGTAATTATTGGACACATAAAACCATATTGCGTCTAGTATTTCAGGGTGTCTATGGGAAGATAGATACGGTGTTACTCGCTGTTATTTTGGCAGCTTAATGAAGCCTTAACCATGCATTCGCCCCCTAGTGGTTGGCTGAATACTGGGTGAGAAAGTGCTTTATTAGCCATACAGCAGAACCTGCATTTTAAATGTAAATATCGCCGACGATCACGTTAATTTAATCGTGGTAGCCAAAATCATGATCACTATTAAAATTCAATTAGCTCTGCAACCCTAGGTCAAGGTGGTACAAGGGGCTCAGATTTCAAAAGTAAAAACTGTCTTCCATATACCCTTATATCAGTCCACATTAGAGCTGCAAAATATATCATTAGAGCATCATCATCATCATAATGTATGTGTGCACAATAGTCACACTGTAGGTCCTGAAATATAGGAGGAAAATGAACTCAACATGTGTGCAGCGGTCCACCAATCACAATCATTCTTTTTCAATTTGCCAAAGCAGACCACGCCTCTGCACGTGGAGTGAGTCACTGGTAACAATGTAGAAAAATGAGCAATGAACAAGAGAAAATCATCAATAACGAAAACTTGGTTCCAAAAAAAAAGCAGTGTCAGTTATCTGGAATAATTTGACCTACAAGGAGGATGATACCGAAACACGTGTTTTGTGGTGACAGAACCTTAACAAATATTGGAGGGAAATCTTTCATACACTTTCTCAGCTGTTGAACATCAGACTAGAACCAAACCCCTCGACTGCTCTATTCAGGGTCATGGAAGGGGAGGATAAGTTACCTAAAGAAAAACGACGCACTTTATCCTTTGTCGACCTTCTGGCTCGACACACAGTCCTGCTCAGGTGGAGGGATGCTTTCCCACCCCACTCACGCACAGTGGTTGGAAGACATTATGCCCTACTTAAGATTGGAGAAAATTAGATACCCAGTTCAGCAATCAAAATGGAAATTCCAGAAAGTGTGGGGTCCTTTCCTAAAAATAGTCCAGACCCTGTAAATACTTGATGTTTCAGTGCAGTTTAACAATGCTGCACACTTCTTACTAAAGGTGTGGGAAAATATCGATACAGCAATATATCGCGATACTTTGACCTCCAATATAATATTGATATTTCATCCCTTAATATTGATTTTTTTGGAAAAACAAAAATCTAAATTTCATTGCAACATTAGTTTAATTCACAGTAGTGTAAGTGACAAACTTGATGCATTTTATGTTTAATGCACTTTATGTTAAGTGTATGTAATGTATGTAACACTGCCTTTGACTAATCATTTCAGAAACAATACAATGGAAAAGTTGTTTTCAATCAAATAGTTTTGACTTAATTTGTCCTTATACAACCGATATATAAAAGTGTATATCACAGAATACATTAATTAATACAATAAGTACAATATTAAACTACCAAAAAGAAGAATAACTGAGATGGAACTGAAGAGCTGATCAGACATCACAGATGATCACAGGTTTGAGTAGATTTGAACCATTTTGTAGCTCTTTTTTAAAAGTCGAAAAGGTGGAGATTTCTCAACTAGTCATTGGAAGATTGTTCCAGCTCTTATTGCCTTTAACATGGATGGTATTTTGACCTGTTTTAGTTTGTCTGAATGATTTTTTTTATGTACAGTCTGTTCTGTTTTTGTTGTCTTCTGTTTTTTCCTATGGCGCTAGCTGTGATTGCTTTACACCTATGCCTACTTCAGATCTCTGTAAAGACCATTTAGCACTGCACTTGTGTTGTACTGAGAAAACTTGAATAAAAAGATCTTGACCCACAAAAATGCAAGATTTATATTTTAACCAGGAAAACAAAGCAGTGCACTGCTGTTAAAACTCTGAGTTCTGAGTGGCTTCGTGTTCGCCACATTGTCAAAGGACCGCTGACTGTTGCAACTACCGTTTAAAGATCTTTCTCATAAAATCAAAAGACTTCTTTTCCAAGTGGTAATGAAACCATGTCCGGAAAGGGGAATGGATAGGTCTATCTTGCAAAGAAATAGAAATGTCTGCTCAGGAAAGCTATAAAATTACACCAGTGGCCACAGGCACCGAGCAACGACAAAAGGTATCTTTACAATGCCACCTTCAGCCACCGTCTTATTAGCATTATGGTCCGTTTTATCGCAGCCAAATGTCTGTGTGCCTTTGAATGCAAAAACACCCTAACTGCAACACATAAAATATACGAGAGCCGCAGAGAGACCGGGCAGAAACAGTGCATGTCTTTCCAAGCAGGAGTTTACTTCTTCTCTGGGAGTTTCACTGTTCATTTCCTGGGCTGCAGATATAAGTGGTGATCGGTTGACTTAAGTTCACTCCACTGAACTGTAAGGATGTAAAGAGATGTTACGCAACCGGGGTTTCATTTCAACAGCCCTAGCAGTATGTGAGAAGGTAGGAAATATTAATTCTCACTTGGTGTAGACAGTTCTGTTTTGATATTCTGTAAGTGCGTAACGCTTGTGAACTCAAGCCTGAAGCTATGATACAAACATCCACAGTCACACGTCGAGCTTCTGTGTCACAGTCCGACCTCGTCCTTCCATCACATATTACACTTGCATCGGCATGTGTCATGACTGCTGGTGTCCAGGGGTGGATTATGTGTGGCTACACAGGGTGGCATTACTGGGGGAATGGGGGGCAGCAGTGTGCCCCAAAAATCAAAAAATGAATTACTATGTGAAATGGTTTTCTATTGTGTAATGCAGTATTTCTTAACCATTTTTGAACAAAGCCCCCCTAACAGCAGCATCAGCCTCCTGCCACCACCCCCATCCCCCAAAAAATGTGGGAGGAGGGGAAGAGATGCAGTACATCACCTCCTGAAAATACATTTGCAACCGGGGGGAAGGGGGGGGGCAGCAGCAAAGGGGTGTCTCGTACAGGGTGCTATTCAAGCTAGCACCCCCACTGCTTACTGCTTGTGTCATATGGTCTACAACAGTGTTTGTTAATGTTTTTTCAACACCCCTTTTCGTCATCATGAGTCTCTTGCCCCACCCACCCCTACCAAACAGACACTCCGTAACAGCTCAAGTGAGAAGGGTTATAACACTCCCTAAGTCTGACAGAGTTGTATACATTGCATAGGTAGTGCTGCAACATACCTTATTGTGGACAAGTAGGGGGATGGGGTGGGGGGGCATAAAAATTTGCCATTGACATAACATGCGCTTGATATTGATACTTGAACGCCCCTATTTTGGTCTCAGCGCCCCCTCTCAGCGTTCTCATTCCAAACGCTCCCCTAATGGTGTCCCTACACCCCCTGGGGGGCAGTACCGCCCCTGTTGAGAGGCACTGGTGTAAAGAGAATAGTTTTCCACTTGTTTACAGAGGTCATTTACTGATCCTCAGCAAAGTTTATTCAGTACATTTAAATAAAAAAAAAAAAAAACAGCAGGAAAAACGAAAGTAACTGTCTGAAGACCAGTCCCACATTTACCAAGTTCCTAAAAGAGTTTCATAAAAAGCAGATTTTAAAATCAAACTAATATGTATCTAAATTAATTAATATCTAGATATTAAAAATTTGGGCAATTCTAGGTACAGTTTTTGTAGCTGTTACATTCCGTCCAAGTCAGTAAACAAAGTACAACTGTTTTGTGATAATTAACCCATAAAGACCCAAACATCCACCTTCAACCAAAAGCACCTACTACTGATCTAAACTGTTCATCCACTAATCTTGTCATCAATACATGAACGTAAGTGTTGAAAAATTATTAGATATGACCCATTTGGATGTCCAGAGACTCTGGAATCACTGCCATCTTCTACAACATTGATTCACCAGTAAAACCCATGGAGTTGGATCAATGACAGTGAATGGACACACTGGGTTTATGTTCAGTTAATGATAGATTTTACTGAGAAAGTCTTCAGTTTTTTCCGTTTTGATATTAATAGTCTTTGACTTTGAGCTTTTCTGAACATCTACATGATCAGTCAATTAAAAGTAGATGATTTTCACTACAAAAAATGATAAATTCAGAGGATAATATAATAATAAACAGTGATAACTCACTTAGGAAAGGTTAAAAATAGAGGAAAATTTATTTGGGAACTATCACAAAAGTCACACCAGGTCCTTATGAATTCATCAGCCAGTTTCTCAATTTTAGCTTTCGATCAATCTTGGTATGTCATATGATCTACTTTTCAGAGGTATGATGTCGGTGGTATTATTTAAAAAATTAATAACAGTGCTTTCACCACTTTCCAACTCGGCTAACCTTCATTTTTAATGCCTGTATCAGCGTAATTACCGTATTTTACAACAAGCATTGCATTAACCTATGACTTTTTGCCGGTTGCTAGCGCACAGAGTTTATAACAATATTTTAGCATCTGATTGCACCAAAGCTTTCAGTTTTAGTCCATATTAACTTGCCGAGTTTGTATCATGAAAGATTCTGATGCTGCTGGAAAAAGTGATAATTATATTTACAGTATATCCATGACATTTAACTCCAATGTGCAGTGAGTCTGATTTACAAAGAGGCTTAAGAGCTACACTAATGTGAAAACCTTATTGATTCATTATAAAACTGGGCTAAAGCCTCTATATTTAATTGAAACAGTTCAGTTTTATGTCCAGGAAAATGCAATTATGGTTGCGTCATTTAGACGTTCTCAAAAATGGTAATAATTTGGGTCTAAAGAGACGCAATAACTCAAGTTTCTAGTCAGATAACATCGACTAAAAGCTGCAACAGACAGTCTAAGCATCCAAAAACCAATGAAAACTATGGGTTGTAGTAGCAGTTTGGTTGCAACACCTATATTTTACAAGATGAGAAAATTGTGATTTAGATCCTGGATTGTCATTTTACCTTAAAGGAGTGATATTTTACTTTTTAATGGAATTATGCATTTTAAAACATTGTCCAGTGGTCTACATAATTCATAAATGCTATACTTGGGTCTGAATTCTTCATTAATTCAACGCCACAGGTCTATTTCAACCCTATTTCTGAGTAATGACATGAGAAAGGTAATTTTGAACACTGGCCCTTTAAATGCAATTAGCCACTTCACACCTCACTCCCTCCAGGTTGTTGACCATCTGACTTGTGTTCGTTAATAGAACCAACAACTGAACGTTTTAGGTAATGGTTCTAAGTTTGGACATATTTTCAGTATGGACTACAACTACTGTCGCTGACAAACAAATAAGGCATACGTGGAGAAACATTCATCGGAAGTCATGACCTTATAGGTGCAAATATTGTGACGTAACTAGTTATAGATGTAACAAATCGAGACAAAATTAAAACAGGTTGTAGAAATCCACTTAATTTTTGCCCAAATGAATATAAAAGATAGCTCTGCAGCACCTGGAGGGTTCACATTCAAACTTTATGAACTAATGGGGTTAAAAAAACACAAATAAATGAACCAAAGACTAATAAAAGTGGATTCAGATATATATGACTCCTTTAATAGATGGTCATACAGTTATGGAGAAAATTATTAAACCATCAAAAGTCATTAAAAACAATGGTTGTGCAATTTAGTACTACATCGGTGTTTCATGTGACTAAAAAAAACAGAAAAGAAACATGGAAAGTCTAAAAGCACTGTTTTTGTCAAGAACGCATGTGATTTTGGTTATTATCAAGAAAACCATGGGAAAAAAATGGAGAGATATCAGCTCTTAAATTAAACTCTTATGAGCCATTTTCATTGTTATTATTACATTTGTCCAAACAAATGTACCTTTAGTTGTACCAGGCATAAAAATGAAAAAGAAATTGAAGAAACATGGGGCGGTGTAATATTTTTTTGTACGATCTGAGTCTTAGTATAAACTGAATATGACAAATTTAGGTTGATTTAACCTCCTGAGACCCAGGAAAGTACACATTTCTGCTTTGTGGACATGGAAAAATTGTACTGAGTGAAAAAACAGCATGATGCAACAATGTTTTCAGACACATGTTTAATTCTCCCTTGCAGGGATATCTTCTTTTTTTTTTTTTTTTTTTTTAATAAATTTTTGAAACTATCATAACAATAACATGAAAAAAAACACATAACCAGGTCTCGGGAGGTTAATTAAAATGAGAATAAGTTTATCAACATTTTTGTTATTAATACTCACCTAAATAACCAACCAAACAAAAAAATAATGATAAAAATCTCAAGGTTATTCAACCCCGCAGCCTAGAGTCCAGGGTCTGAGCTGGACCGTGGATTTGGAGAACCATTAAACCCCTTTTAATGAGGTGACCCACTGACACGGTGGTACATGTGGCAGTATTTCATATTTCATCATGGAGCGTACAATAGCAGCGGCTGAACCATCCAGACAGACAGTAAGAGTGTATTCTAGCAAAGACTCTGCAAATACAAACAGCCTGTTTTCATTTAGTAGACGTGCAGTAATTACCAAATACAATTAATGACCCTGGCCATTGTGCTGCAGGTATTTATACCAGGGAAAATCTACTGCCAACATGAATTAATCAAAGCTGGAGTGCATGCATCATAGCATTAGGTGGCTGGGATGGAGCCAATATTTTATAAGCTATTCTAGTCCTTGGAAGAATACATTCAGGCTAAGGCAAACAGGTTGTAAATAGGATGCTATTACAGATGCACATCACACCTCCTGTGAACATATGATTTATGTGTCCTCTTAACTCAAAAGCACCCTTTCTGCTTGCACTGTTGGCGTATGCAAATCAGACATGGCTGTAAGTCGCTGTTATGTATACTTCCATTAACTGTGAACTATTTACATATTCATTCCTCACCGGAGATAAATGATTTAGAGTTTTACAGTTGCAGAAGGAATGGATGCCTCGAAATAAAATACATGGTAGAAGATAAAGCAGCGCTGATATCAACGGATGGAGGCGAACAAATGCTTTTGTTTAGGACCTGTCAGTTATTCCTCGTTATGAATAATGGTCAAAATGAGTCCCAGGTATTCAATATGCTGTGTTTTCCTTTGTTTTCCAACACAAAAGGACGAAAATAAAGGCGGAACATTCCGTGCGACTACGTGCCGCCGCTCTATAGTGGCACCGCTGAGATGACAGTAGCCCACGTCAAATACTTTCCTTGTAATTTCCCACGGTTTGTGAATAGAAAAGCGAGGGGAAATGAGTTCAAGTGACTTCAGTGACCGGTGAAATTTGTTTTCCTCTTGAAGTAATTTGAAGTCTGCTTTGCCTCAAGCAGACAGAGCTGGTTTGAGGCCGACATTCCACCTCAGAACCTGTTCCAGCAGACCTCTCTTTAGGCTCCCGTTCTCCTCAAGGCAGATTCAATTATTCAATTTCAAATAAATTATTACATAATACATCCATGTCCGTCTAAGGGTGATTCAGCTCTCAAATAAGGGCTGGTATATACTTACGCCGGCCCACACATACCCGGAATAGATTGTGTACTTTATTATAGATGATGTTTATTCGAAAGTAGAGTTAAGATAGTAAAATAGACCTTATTAAAATGACTAAGGTTCATAAAAGAGATGCCGGGGGAGCTGTGGCTGTCAAATAGCCACAGAGCAGAAATATTCCTATAGCCCAGGCTTAATGGGAGTCTGCATAAACCACAAAATATTGCAGTAGCTGTGGTGGAAGTGATGATCCGGAAGGTGGAGGAAGAGCTTCCACGTCTTTTCCATCTCTTCCCCATCGCTGCAGCTGACCCGCGGTGTCATCATATGGGACTAACAGGCTTAACCTGCCCCCTGTGGAGCCACTGAGCACACAGCAGCCCCACAGACACAGGGGCCACCGACAAGACGCCGCACAGACCCCGGCCACACCAAATCCCTGCGTCGGGTCTCCATACATGTCAAGTGGATTTAAACCATTTGTATGGGCATTAAAATGTTAGTAATGGCTCGGGTTTGTGTGTCTTATGCATGAAACAGAATGCAACTTATAGCAGCAAAGGGGCAAAAATCAAGAAAAAGGTCAAAGACGGGAGAAAAAAACAGAAGAAATTGAAAATACACGCCCTGTTTCTGCAGCTCGACCTTGTCTCTTAAGCCACTCCCACTACGCGCACAATGGGGGGGCATACACATTTGAGTAACAACCAATAGGATGGTCCTCTCGCTGAAAAGACCTGTGATTGGCCAGTCTGCTATCACAGTCGAGGCTATGCTTTCGAAAGCCGAAAACAGAACCCACAGGATGTCCTCTCAGATCAAGACAATAGAGTTGTGGAAAAAATTATTAGACCGCTTTATGATTTCTTCAGTTTCTTGTTCATTTTTATGCCTGGTACAACTACAGGTACATTTGTTTGGGCAAATATAATGATGACAACAAAAATAGCTCATAAGAGTTTAATTTAAGAGCTGATATCTATCCATTTTTTTCCATGTACAAAAAGCACAAATGTGTACTTCCCGGGTCTGAGGAGGTTAAATCAACCTAAATTTATCATATTCAGTTTATACTAAGACTCAGATCACATAAAAAAAAAATATTAGACCACCCTATGTTTCTTCAGTTTCTTGTTCATTTTAATGCCTGGTACAACTAAAGGTACATTTGTTTCATCATATACATATACATACATCATATGTTTCATTCATATAATGATAATGATAAATTTCATTTAATGTTTGTAATAAATCATTAAATCAAATCAAATCATGAAGGATTATTATGACTGTGCAGTGTGGAAACATGTTAGTAATATTCTTATGTTAAACTTAATAATCACTGCATAGTGAATAACAGTAAGAAAATGCATTCTAAAAGTCAATGTTTCTTGGCATATTTTGTAGTATTGTCAGTAAGTTTACAAAGCGGAGTAGATGCTAATGTTAAGGGGGGGGGGGCCTTTAGCATGGAAAAGTTTGGGAACCCCTGAACTAGACCACAGCTGATCTACAGTTGTGAAAAAAGTTATTAGACCACCCTATGTTTTCTTCAATTTCTTGTTCATTTTAATGCCTGGTACATTTGTTTGATATATGTAATAATATAATCTAATGATAACAACAAAAATAGTTCATAAGAGTTTAATTTCAGATCTGATATCTGTCCATTTTCCATGGTTTTCTTGATATTAACCAAAATCATACAAGTTCTTACATCAATATCTAACAAAAACAGTGCTTTTAGGAATTCCATGGTTTTTTTCTGTCTGTTTTAGTCACATGATACACACAGGAGTTAGTACTTGATTGCATAACCGTTTATTTTGATGACTTTTGATGGTCTAATAATTTTTTTCCGCGACTGTAAACAACATATTGAAAGAGTATTATGAACATTTGTCACTAATACCTAAAAAATACTTGGAACCTCAGCTTTAAAGTGATAAGAAATTTTGCATTTATTTTCTTATCTAGTAAATGTGACCCTTGGTCCTGGCTCTTTGTGTCCTAATGATTTGAGCATTTTGTCGTGCAGCGGTGCTTTGGTCTACTTCCTGAAAGCGCAGATACATTAAAAATATCAAGGCCACAATAACATCATCCACTGAATGGCTCTCAACAAATGCACAGGAAAACATGATGCACACATTTCACATTAGATGGACTCTAAAAGGGTGGTTATTTTCCTAAAAACATTACATATACGGACCCAAACATCCACTGGCGATCAAAAGCATCTACTTGTGTAAATGTTTAATACCTGTTGATCCACTAATCCTATCAATACATGTCAGTAATTGGTGTAAAATACAGTTTGTCATCTTTTCATGGTCATCAGATATGACCCATTTGGACGTTCAGAGGCTACGTAGTTACCGTGGAGACACAGTTATCTTCTACAACATTGATTCCCCAGTAAAATCTATAGAGTTGAATCAATGACAGTGGGTGGACAGGCTTGTTTTATGTTCAGTTATTGAGATTTTTGACAGAAAAAGTCACTTTTTCTTCAGTTTTGTCCGTTTCGGTCTATTTTTGTCTGTTTAATCTGACCTCAAGGTTTCTACAGGTTTCTAAAAGTTAAATTTAAGACCTTTTCATGACTTCTTAGAGCAGAATTTAATGCCCGTCTTACAGCCACACTGCCAAAAATGTGTGATTCCGAGAATTTTAGAAAATGTATTTATTTACTCCAGTGCCTTGATTCTCACCGTTCCAAGTCATTCCACTCCAGGGGCTGCAAAGTTAGCAATAATTGGTTACTAATATAAGTGTAAATTGGTTAAATAGAAATTATCAGGTTGGTAAAATAATATACTTTTCTTTGCAGCTTGGATATTTCCCAAACACTTCAACACAATACAGCAAATAAGTTCATGGCAACATAACTTAAGAGCTACCACATCAAATTTAATACCTTTTAAAGACTTTTTTTCAGATATTAAATGCAGATTTGCAAATTCAAGGCTTTTAAAACTTTAAAGACTCCGCAAGAGCCCTTTTTAGTGACCATTTACATAACCAGTTAATTAATAAAGGGAAAAAATAAATAAATAAAGAGAATAATATTATAATAAATGGTGATAAATCACTTCAGAAATGTTCAATACAGAGAAAAATTCATTTGGGAATGGCTGTGAAAGTACCCCTAGGTCTTTATGTGTTATTGAAACAACAAAATCTTTGTAAATTTAATACTTTTAAGACATCTCGGGAGCCCTGTTTAATGAACATTTACATGATCAGTGAAATAAATACAGGAAAAAATCTAATTTTGATTGAAAAAAGTAAACACAGAGGATAATACTATCATAAATGGTGCTATATCATTTCACAAATGTTCAATATCGAGAAAAATTCTTTTGGGAATGGCCACGAAAGTAGCACTAGGTCTTTATGTGTTATTGAAACGACTAAATGTTTGTAAATTTAAGACTTTAAAGACTTTGTAAGACTGTGGTAACCCTGATTAATGAACATTTACATGGTCAGTGAATTAAATGCAGAAAAAAAACCTGATTTTTATTGAAAAAAGAAATAAAGAGGATAATATTACAATAAATGATGATTAAATCAGTTCATAAATGTGAAAAGATCATTTGAAAATGGCCAAAAAAGTAGCACTGGGTGTTTATGTGTTATTGAAACTACTAAATCTTTGTAAATTCAAGACTTTTAAGACTTTTTTAAGACACCGTGGGAACCCTTATTAATGAACATTTACATGATCAGTGAATTATATATATGAAAAAAACAGGATTTTTATTGAGAAAAAAAAAACAAAATAAAGAGGATAATATTACAATAAATGGTGATAAATGATTTCAAAAATGTTCAATATAGAGAAAAATTCATTTGGGATTAGCCAAAAAAGTAGCACTAGGTTTTTATGTGTTATTGAAACTACTAAACCTTTGTAAATTCAAGACTTTTAAGACACCGTGGGAACCCTGATTAATGAACATTT
>JAPTGZ010000017.1:25635956-25646316 GCA_029814645.1 Fowleria isostigma
GCATTATAATTGACATGCTGAGTTTGGTCTATTTACTGAAGTCTGTCATGACCGATATCAACTCTATATGTCACCTGTACATATACACCTATGTACACCAAACTGTACACTTATACACTTAACAGTATTCTGAAGATATTACAGAGGGATGTGTCAATAAATCCTCCCTGGCCTGATTTATGTAACATTTTAATTTAAAAAATAAGGCACACACAAATTGATTTTTTTAAGGCTATGGACAGTGTATTTTGATTTCCTACGTAATGAAAACAGATATCCTGAAATCCCTCTGTCATTTTTTTTTTTCATCTCGTGAAAATGAAATGAAAAAATAATTCTGCACCTGGCTTGATCATATGTTCAGATCTATCTACTGAAAATATATGGGGGAAAAAAATCATATTTAATGAGAAAATGCCTAATTTGCATAGTTAAACATACAAATTTCAAAAACTTGAATTTTTTTTTTTTTTTTTCATATTTGTGTAAGTAATCAACTAAGGAGGTTTCATGGTGATATCTATTATTTTATAATTTTATCCTATTCATCTGGAGTGTCTTGCCTTAAATACAAGTGTTAGGGTCTTGCCCAAAGTTGTGTTCTGAAAATACTCACATCTTTTCAATGTTAATAAACATGTAAACTTTCATTCAACCAGCAGCAGTAGCAGTACTTCAGCTTTTATACCAGAAAAACTAGTGGTAGAGAAAACCACGGTGGTGTGAAAAACAGAAACTTAATGGACAAAAAAAAAATTAATAGATTATTACATGTCTTTGTGATTAAGATTCAAGGTTTATTAATTATCTATTTTATTTTATTAATACCCGTAGGTAGATTTGTTTTATAGCCTGGAGAGGGCATCTCAAAAATACGTCAAACATTAAAAACACTGGACACATATTTAAGACATTTTAAGACAGACAAAAGACATGGACAAGTACTCAAGCGGATACTGAACATGTTTAAAAAGACTAAAATAAATAGTTAAAAAACTGACTAAAATAAATAAAATAAAATCATAAGATATCACTAAAGTATATAAATATTGCACACTCTGTTATTGTATTATTAATATTTTTTCAATATATATTGTACCCCAGTTGGAAGCCGTTTTTTTTTTATTTTTTATTTTATTTTATTTTTTTGTATTTTTGCACTTAAGTTGCAGGGGTGTACAAATGGATTGAGCCAAGTGACCAAAAAAAACAGGTTTTTCAATCCAGCAACAAAGAAATATATAAAAGGGCTTGTATGTTTCTCCTGCTCAATACGAGACCTTTTGTCTGATATGTTTTTGGAATAATAAAAAAAAAAAATAATGTTGACTATTTGTATTGGAAGTACATGCAGAATACATTAGCCCTGAAATTCATTCAAACTGATCTCGGAAGGAGATTATAAAAAAAAAAAAAAAAAAAAAAAAATCACCTTTTTTTAACTTGAAAACATAGAGATCTTTATCTGTCCAAATAAAAACGTATCATCGCTGTCTGTTTTTGCTCTGACCGGGTGCGGGATGGCCCAGCTTGGCCTTTTTATCCTCTCCGGTCCATCAGAATCAGTGTAATTGGCAGCTACATTCAGACACTATGTTCACTTTGGTGCGAGGCTGCAGACAAACAGAAACATTACACGTACATTCTTAAAAGAGACAGTGGAAATGGCTCCATCACATTCAAGCCTCTGCCAGCCCAGCTACCATTATACTCATCTTACTGCTGTTACATGAAAACACTGAAAGCCTGGATTTCTCCGGTTCATGATTTTTTTTTTTTTTTTTTTTTTTGGTTGAGCCTGGCACAGCTTCCATGCTTTGGACTCCTTTAAACTACAGTCCATCACCAGAGGCAAGACCAGTGGATCACAACAGCAAGTACAAGAATATACAGCGTTTCAGCTGCCCTTATTTCTTTCTGTGCCTGTGTTTGCAGCCCACACATACCACAATGAAATCATCAACCCCTTACACTGCAAACACTATCTGCTACTTGGGTAAATGGGGTGTTCTTGGTGGAGCTGCACAATGTATGAGTATCATCATCGCAATGTACGCGTGCGCAGTAGTCACATCGGAGGTCCTGCAATGTAGGAGGCAAATGAACTGAACGGGTTCTCATCTAATTTCAAGGGTAACTGACACACACTGTGCGCAGTGATCCACCTATCACAATCATTCTTAATCAGTTTGGAGTGAGTCGCTAGTAATAACATTAAAAAATGAGCAAAGAACAAGAGAAAATCACCGAAAATGAGGGACTTGCTTGAGCATTTACATCGACGCCACACAGTTACTATATCCTCCTGAGTATTTTTTCAGATCGCAATATATATATTGCAGAGTTTAAAAAATCTCAATGTCAGTTTTTTTTCCAATATCGTGCAGCGCTAATATAGAGGAAACTTTGCATGGCCATCCTGCTTCCTGAGTGTTTGTGTTCTTTAGTTTAGTTTAGTTTATTAGTGGAATGCCCCTTGAGATGTACCATCTCATTTTCGAGGGGGTCCACAAAAGAAAAAAAAAACAAAAACATACGCTACATGTATTCCTTCAGTACACCTCAGTATTGTGTCGAAGACCCCAAATTAAAACGGCTCAATGCAAACAAGTGCACCATTACACTGTTCCACCCCTAATACTTACATACAACAAAATACACAGACCCCCTTCAAATATACATACAGACAGATACACATATATATGTACAAATATATGCACATGCATGCTTGCAAATTAACATACACATAAATAAATGAATGAATAAATAAATAAATGAATAAATAAGGGGAAAGAATATTAAAAATGAATTAAAAAATACATAAATAAGTAAAAAGGTTCAAAGACATTGGAGTTACATAGATACGTCAGTAGCTATCACACCTTCTACACAGCTGATAAATGGCTGCCAATTGGCATAAATCTTCCTGGTGGATCCCCTAATGGTACATCTAATTTTCTCTAGGTGAATTTAATCCATTGTCCATATATGTGGGGGAGGGGCATCCTTCCATTTAACCCATAAGAACCTACCGTGACATTTGTGTCAGTTCTTAAATATTTTTTTCCTCTATATTTATCTGTCCTTAAGTGATTTATCACCATATATTGTAATATTACTTTCTGTATTTTTTTTTTTATTTTGAAAAAATTTGGTATTTTCCTACATTTCAGATACTAATCATGTAGGTGTTGCTTTTTCAGCAAACCTATCATTAACTAAATGTAAACCCAGTGTGTCCATTAACTGTCATTGATCCACCTGCATGGGTTTTACTGGTCAATCAATGTCGTACAAGCCGGCGGTGTTTCCACGGTAACTACAGAGCCTCTGAATGTCCAAATGAGTGACCATGAAAAGATGATAAACTGTATTTGACACCAATTACTTACATGTACTAGTGGATCAACAGGGGTTAAACAGTTTCTATCAGTAGATGATTTTGGTAGATGGTGAGTGTTTGGCTCTGTATGGGTTAACCCTTTAACTACCTACCACAAAGAATCTGTTGAAAAAATGTTTTGTTTGCATTTCTTATTCCCTTGGGTGAATAATTTCTAGACCCCCCCCCCCATATTTACTAATATCAACTCAGAAAGCGTAAAAAATTAATAAGTAAATTCTTTCAACATATTGATGTGCTACCACTAAATGTTGAATACCAGCAATAGATTTTATAACAAATAATCCATTATTTCATACTGGTTTAATTTTACTACTCTGACCATAAAGCAATTATTTTTTAAAAATGATTACATGTCTAATTTAAGTTTTTTTTTTGTGGTATCAAATAATCTAATTATATTCAGGAAGGCCTCTTATACTATGATATGCCAAAAAAAAAAGTCTACCTATCTTTGATATTTTCACCAAAAACAGTCAAAATGTCTTCAGTGATTTTCATCTTTCTTTGCTCAATTAGATTCAGATAAGTTCGTAACTCCACTTATTGAAATGTAAGGACTTAAAAAGTGCTAAACCAGGGATGTCAAACTCATTTTAGTTGAGGGGCCAAATTCTGCCCAGTTTGAGGTCAAGTGGGCCGGACCAGTAAAATAATAGCAAAATATACCTGTAAATGAAAATTTTTTCTCTTTGTTTTAGTGCAATACATAATTTATATTTACAAACTATCCTTTCACATAAAAGATGTGAATAACCTGAAAAAAACCTGAAATTTTGTAAGGGAAAAATAAATGCAATTTTAATAATATTATGCCTCAACCTATCATTTATACATTGTATTAACACAATGTTACACAAACAAATGGTAACTGGCATAATACTGTTAAAAATTTAGTAACTTTTACAGTAAGTTTCTACAATATTACATTTCTGCTTATTATTTATAAAACTTGCAGATCACAGTGGCTCTACAAATACACAAAACATTTAGTAACAGGCAGAATATTGTTAAAATTGCACAGAATTTTCTTTAGACATTTCAGGTTTTCACATTTTGTTGTTAAATGGTAGTTTGTAAATGTGAATATTTTCATAGTGTAATCAAATTTTTTCCACATTAGACCAAGAAGAAAAATTTGTACATGTTAGTTTCATATATATTGACATTATGACTTTATTAGACATCCCAAAAGTCTGTATTTGGCTCCTGAACTAAAATGAGTTAATAATTTTTACATAACTTCATCCGGCGGGCTGCATTGGACCCTTTGGCGGGCCGGTTTTGGCCCCCGGGCCACATGTTTGACGCCTGTGTGCTAAACCATTTGGTCGAGCAAGCAGTTGAAGGGTTAAATAAGCGTCGGCGCCTGGCCAACAAACAGCCAAAGGCCATCATATCCAAACAGCGCCCAATGAAAGGAGCATCCACCGGAGCCACTCCAAACAGTGAGATCAGTAAGGATAGGTGGACTGTTTTCCCACATATTTCAGAGAATGAAATGGGGCGTTGTTTCATAAAAATAAAAAGAAGAAGGAAAAAAACACACACAGCCCTGAGCTGCGGCGTTGTAATTTGCTGACCATAACAACAGAAGTGGTTTTTCGCTTGGCCTTTACTAATAGGATAAATGCCTCGGGGTAATTTCTAAATGAATTCCTCAGGCCAAAGCGGTTCCCCAAGCCAACCTAAATCATGTTTGATATAGAAGGATTATCCCTGATTGAGTTTACTGCAAAGACGCTTGTGACAAACTAGAGAAACCACAATACTTCAACAGACGTAAGACTTGCCTGACAATGAGGCTGTGTAGCTTCAACACACACACACACACACTCATACACACACCTCTCTATTCTGCTGCTGCTGCTGCTGTGTAATCATCCACCTACACCGCCTGGTTATTCTAAATATGCACAGACAATTCTCCATCATATACAGCAGATGAGGTGAGAAGACCCCCACTAACTGTCTCTCTCTCCCCCCCCCCGGCTCGGAGGCAAATGTATTGTCTTACCTCGCCGGGTGCACAACCCCACGCCTGCTCAGGGAAGACTAGGACTTTAAAGCCCTTAATCCTCGCCTTGGTTCACGACAGCCTGCTAGGTTTCCAAATGTCATTCTGTGGGAAGTGTGTACCGCTCCTGCCCCACATGTTCATCCCATTAATGCAACACACCAACAAGAGCAGGGGTACATTCATTTAGGAGCACATTCACGGACAGTCAGGTTAGGTATGTGTATGTGTGTGTGAGTAAGGGGGGGTACATCTTTTTATTTATATATAGTAACACACCTCACACCGGAGCTCATAAACAAGCATCAGTGCCAAGACTTGCACGGATTGACAAGAGCGTAAGGCCAAATCCTGCATGCACACACACACACACTCATGATAATAAATCATGCTAAATCTGGAGCGAAGATTAAATGTGATAATGCTATGATTAGTTGCAACTTCATCCTTTCATCAGTGCCTTTCCCCCGTGGCAGCCAAATAAAAACTTGTCATGGAGGACTGGCAGCTTTTTTCCTAATAGACGAGCAGATATTCCTCAGTAAGTTTGTGCAGAAAAGCGCATAGAGTCCCTCACAACCAGTGCTCCACTTCACATCCAAGGGTACAGTACTTCACTGTGCCAACACATGGGACTCATGAGTGATGAGTAATGCTCTGTTGTCTGGAGGATCAGGCTTGTGGAACGCAGACTAGGAGTTATATACAAAAGCACTGAAAAGTAGTAATAATAATAATAATAATAATAATAATAATAATAATAATAATAATAGGATTTTAGAGATGTATTGCATAGTTAAACATAAACACAACTACTGGTGTTTCAAATGCAATTCAGATAAAGCTCATTTTTATTAATTAGTGAATTGCATTTAGTCTGATTCTGCAGGAAATTTCTACTCTAATATGTTTTATCTTATTGGTTTATTTAATAGGGACCATGCATATTCACAATCATTGCTGTACAACAAAATGTAAATATGCCAGAACTAGCAAAAGAAACTATTTTCATCTGCAGTCAAGACATAAAACAGCCAACATTGATACAACACTCATTCATTATCAATTAAAAATGTAGAAATATGCATAATGATGACACAGACATCAATATAAACTAAATAAACAGACATAGGTTGATCACAGCCTCTACACTTACATCCAGTTTTTACTTTGTAATATTTTTACTTAACGTTATATTTTCTGTTACTTCCCCTGCCATGCACGTTTTAATTTCCAGTTATAATTTCCTGCAGCTGCAACACACTGCTCGCCATAATTTGTAAAAAATAACTACAGAACATGACATAAAACAGCCAACACTGACACAGCACTCATTCGTTTTCAGTTAAAAATGTAAAATTACGCATAATGATGACATGGACATCATCAAAACAAACAACTAACCAAACCAATAAACCAAAAACTAACCGACATAGGATAATCACAGCCTATTCATTCACCTCTATACTTCCATCCAATATTTACTTTACAATATTCTGACTTTACGTTACATTTTGTTATTTCTCCCGCCGTGCACGTTTTATTTACTAATTTCCTGCAGCTGCAACACGCCACTCGCCCTAAGTTCGTGACCTTTATCCACACCATTACCCCTTCAACGTGCACTGCTGCTATTTTCATAACCTGTCCAGTTTTCTATCTCAACCTGGGACGCGAAGTTTAGTTTTTTCCCTTTCTCGCAGGAGCGCTTGCGCACAACGTGAGCGCCGCACACGCCATTTGGTAGGCTATGGTCCTGAGCTAAAGGAGGGGGGGGGGGGTGGCAGTGAAGCTGATGAACCTCCTCTCATTCATTCCTGATAGGACAAGTGCCCGTGTGCTGTCCAAACTCCAGCCTGACACACGGCGCCTCCGAAATAACGGGTCCGCGGACGGAGCCGGCGTGGCGGACGGAGCGCTTACCTCCCCGGCCGCTGCTGCTGCTGCTGTCCCCCGGCGTTTGTCCTTGTTTCGCTCCGACGTTGCTTATGTATGAATGCTGTCTTTATCCCGCAAAGACTGCTGTTGCATTTTACAGCCAAAGGCACCACAGTGTGCACCGTCAGAGGATGTGCGCGCCTCGGTAAGTGGCCTGTCTGCGCTCCGCTCCGCGCGTCACCAAGTGGAGGAGTGGACGGGGACTTGGCAGACGCTTGTTTCTGTTCTCGGTGCGCGGCGGCGGCGGATCTGAGATGTAAGCGACTGCTCGGACGGACTGGCACACCGTGTGGCCACTTTACTCCCGATGCTGCTCCTCCCCTTTCACTTTGTTTTTTTCCCGTCGACTCGGCCCGACAGCGCCGCCCGCCTGACGGTGCGCGTCATTGCATGTTCCTGCAGAGGCTGGAGGTGGAGAACGGAAAACAGGCGCTCCTCTCTGTGCACCTTTACAGCACGGGTCAGAGGTCATCGGTGGAAGAGGGAGGGGTGGTGGTGGTAGTGGTGGGGGGATCCAGGCACAGATGTGATGCCTTTTTTTTTTTTTTATTCTAGATGAACAATTAGAGCAATTTATTACCACTTCATTGCAAATATAAACAGAATACCATAAAATAGAATGAAATCAGACTGCACTTTATCGTTATTCATCATCATTTTTATCTCAAGACTCAGCAGTCCATTTAAAAACAAACACAATAAATAAATAAAACTCAATTAATCAAAAGCGCACGATAAAACAAAATATAGTAACCCACATTTTTGTAGCATGAGAATGAAAGATAAAATACATAATAAATATATAAAGGCTAAGCAGAATAGAGTAAAAACTACTATAAAATATACAAAAATTATATGTTTATAACGTCTAAATATGTACAAATTGACACAGTATCCCATAACAGTTAATTTGGCAGTGCAAGAAGCAGCAGCAACAGTGAAATAAAGTGACAGTCGAATACAGTACAATACAATAGAATCAGCTTTAATGTCATTCAGTCGATAGTTCATGATATATTGAATTATGGCCACCCAGGTCTCTGTGTTTGTAGCATTAGAATAGCATATGGGAAAAATATATTTAAAAAAAAAAAACTATATTGAATAAAATAAAAACTACCATAAAGTATGCAAAAATAATAATATAAATAAAATAATAAAATAACTTTTAAATATGTACTAAATTACACAGTGTATAGCAACAGTAACAGTTAAAGTGGTGGTGCATGGTAGCAGCAGTAATAGTAAAATAAAGTGACAGTACTAGAATAGAATAGAATAGAATAGAATAGAATAGAATAGAATAGAATAGAATAGAATAGAATAGAATAGGTTTTTATTCTCAGTTTATCAGCTCTGTTTAGCAGCAAATTCTTAAAGTGCAAAAAGAAAGACTACATAAAACACACAAAAATTATACTGAAAAATACTGACAATATACAAAACTACAAAGAAATACTGAAATATACAAAGCACAAACTCTGCAACGTAAATAGAAGAAATATATCAAACCTATAAGGAATATGCATGAGGTAAAATAAAAAAAAAACAAGGTGCAAACTATAAACTACGCAACAAAGAAGTGTTTAGGCCTGTTCAGACGTCAAACTGTCGCTAAACAGACGATAAATGTTGTTTTTAATTGTTAGTCCTGTAGGGCCCAGAGTACTCCATCTTTCCCATTCTACCTGATACTTAAATAGTGGTAATTACATTCACTTTGCATCCTGGTTATAAATCAGCCCCTGATTAGATGGGTACAATGAAAATCAGCAGGGCTCTGGCTGTATCCACATAGTCTAAAAATCAATGTCTTTCGCATTTGGCGACTGTGTTTCTTTGAATGCATGGCAAGACGTGGTGCAGTAAAGCAAAGACATGAAAGAGAAATTATGTGTAGTTACATGAATAGACCATAGACTGAAGGAAAATCAATTTGTTTGCGCGCTCGGCTGAACAGACAGCCACCTATCTAATCATGACACAACTCGGGAACATATGAAAATACATCCAGGACAAGGACAGCGGCACGGAAATCCATCAAAAATGTTTATATTGCAGAAGGAAAAGAAGGCGAGTGTGTGCATCTGTGGTTAAAGGTGATTGTTTCCTATCAAGCAGTGAACATTTAGTCAGACAATTCAACCCATTCGCTCTTATCTCGACTACCTCTTACTGCAGCAATTAACTCAGTCAAGCATCCTCTGGTACAAGAAACTGAACGCACAGAGGATTTAAATACTTTCCAAATCTTCACAACCGCTATAAAGCTTCTCAGTTGTTGCTTAACAGGCCTATTCGTACTTACTTGATGGGTTATTGCCCTTGTCTGTAAAATATGAAATGCGCAGGAGCCATTAGAGTCGACTGGTTTGCTGTTGCAGTCCTCTTTTTAGTACACCTACATGTGTACTGTGGACGGTGTGGGCGTGGACTAGGTTTGATTGACATGTTTATTAGTAAGAGCTGGACATCTTCATCGCTACTATTGTGTCATGTAGACATTTCAATGGAGCATAATCAGCCTCAACTGATAATATGAATGTTCTGACTATTAAAATTGCACCTTAGGGTTGTGAATAAGTGGGAAAAATGGATATAATATGACAGCGAATGACTCAAATGTATGTACTTTGTTTTTGGTGATAAGATACCGGTAACCGTGACTGGTAATTTTTCTTTATTTTTATTTCTTATTTCTCTATAAATCTACAATGAATACATAAGTTGAATATGTATGTTTTTGTTTAAATGTGAAACGCTTCAATAAAAATGTGAGCATCAAAAAAATAATTTAAAAATGCACCTTAACTTTTTCCCCCTTGGAATAATCCACATACAGTATATGTAACTAGTTCTACTCATGGAACATTTTGTTTTTCCCAGTGTGTTGTTTCTTTTTTCCAATGCCTGCAATTATCACTACTTCAGCAAACCTCAGGAAAAAGCAGTTAAAATTTATTATTATTAGATTTTTGTATGTTTTTTTTACAATTTGTTTT
>JAPTGZ010000017.1:25702107-25715884 GCA_029814645.1 Fowleria isostigma
AACAGGTAGACTAGTGCATCCCACATTTATACACATTAACATTTTATTTAATTTAACATTATAGTCATTATGGACTTAAGAAAAATGTTTTTTGGGGAGGTGGGGTGGTGCACTATAGGCCCCTGTGGCACCGCCGAAGCTTTTGTCCTAATGGCATTTTTCCCTTTACATTTACTTTTATACTTTAAGTAGTTTTGAAACTAGTACTTTTACACTTGTAGTTGAGTAAAAACTTAAGTTTATACTTCACCTTCTACAAAAGTCTTTTTAAACTTCAGTATCTATACTTCTACCTGAGGAATGAATGGGAATACTTTGGACACTTCTGATGATCAATGAAATAAATATAACAAAATACATGATTTTCACTGAAACAATGTAAAACCAAGAGGATGATATTACAATAAATGGTGATAAATCAGTTAAGAAAGGGTACATTTAAAGGGAAAAAAAATCAGCCACAAAAGTGGCACTGGGTCTTTATGGGTTAATCATGTGACAAGCCCTCTCCCTGTGGAGGAAATTGGACATAAGTCATTCAAGCTCCACCTCCAGCAATAACATGTTTACACAATGATGCTTCATGATTACTAATCTAATGATGTCATATAACAAGATAGGAATCAGAGAACAAATAGTCCTTCAGTACTTTGCTTTACTGTACTTCTATTACCCCGCCTCCAAAGGCAAGCCTAGGGGTATTGTTTTTGTTTTGTTTGTTTAACACTATAGCAGAAAAAATATAAGTTGAATTTATACCAAATTTGGTTTATAGATTGCCAGTGACCCAGAAAAGATGTGATTACATTTTGGGAACAGTTGGTCAAACTTCAAGTCTTTTATGAATTTTTATTTATTTTTTTTTAATATTTGCTTATAATGAGTGAAAATTAAAATGTCTGTAGAAGTAAAACTGTTGAGCAGATTCATACCAAATTTGGATTATAGATTTCCAGTGACCCAGAACAGATGTCATTGCATTTTTGGAACAGTAGGACAAAGTTTCAATTTTTAACAAAATTTTAAAAAATACATAAATAAATAAATTCCCCGATTTACTTACAATGGGTGAAATTTCACATGTCAATTAGTAGCAAAACTATTGGTTGAATTCATACCAAATTGACTTTATAAACTGCCAGTGATCCAGAATAGATGTGATTGCCTTTTGGGAAAAGTTGGTTAAAGTTCCAATTTTTTAGGAATTCTTTAAAATCTCACCATTTACTTAGAATGGGCAAAATATGTGCAAGGGACGGGGTTTGTTTTGCTTGGCACCACATGTTTTTAATGTAAAGGAAGTAAATGCTTTTAAGTCACTAATGACAAGATCCACATAATCAGATTAATATGAAATAACTGAATGAGACATCACATTGACTTTTTAATACTGCCCATTGAATGTACTTTTCTAACTCACATGGTTCGACTCCCTCCAAATAGAAGTGGAAAGTTGCTACTGACTCATCAGTAGCGAATGAGGTATATTCTCTAGTTAGTGTCATCTCCAAAATGTCAAGTGTTGAGGAATTTTAATAAATCTGCTTGGTTTTCCTTGTGATGCCTCAGGCAGTTTCATACAGGTGTAGCGGTGCCAGAAAATGTTTTCTACACACTGAAGACAATATCTGCTGTCAGACTGAGCAAAAAGAGAATGCAAATCAGTACAGGACTGATGTTGCATTTGCTGAGGATTTTCTTCCATTTTTATGACAGTTTTGACATGTGATGTTGATGCATTAATGGGGCTGCTGCTTTTAATATACATAATGCACATAATAACACCCCTCCGTCTTTCAAACGCCTGGCAATTGAGCTTGAAGATGTTGGTATTATGGCATCTACTATTACATGAATTGTCATCTAAACCTATAAACTGTGACATAAACGAGGTGCAGAGAAGGAGGTGAGATGTTTTTTTTTTTTTTGCATTGCAGCTGAGCCGTTTGGAAGGCCTGAGCTGCAAAGCCGTGTGATTTCACTTGTGTGCCTCTAATGTACGACTATTATTAACCTCTCCACTTATGAGTGAGTGAGTCACCCTGTCCAGTGACAGAGCTGCCACAAGTCCTCACTCAGCTGTCTGACTTCATGAAGGAGAGATCCAAGCCAGTGACGCCAATCCTGTCTCCCCCTCGAGCCAAGATCCTTCCTCTCCGCTCAGAGGAGGACTCGTCTGTGTGACCTGCCACTCAGCCACTCATACTTCCTGCTGCCTCCGAGAGGAAAGTGGAAATATTTCTCATCATCCTGAATTCGTCAGTGCAGGACTTTTCCATTTTGATTTGTCAACTGTGTAGCAACACCAAAAAAGTGCTGGTCAGAAGCCAGTAGGTTGAATTAAGGTCAGCGGAAGTGTTTATTTGATCTGCTGAATTACCCCCCGTAGGTTTAATCTGGTGCTGACTGGACTATTCTTCCAGCGACCCATTCATTAATTTGCACTCGTGCATTTCCGGCCTTAAGTAGACAAAAACGGCATGACAGTAAAGTCATTAAATGCTGTGTAGGGGCCAGAGCCTTGCTGCCACATTTTTAGCGTTTGCCTATGTGTGTATTTTCCTGGCACACTTTGATCAGATTGAATTTGCATCATTTCTTTTCGCTCTGCAAATGGAAGTTTTACATTTATAATACAGCTTCCCTTGGTACACACTCTGTCGTCTTTGAGGAGAGATGACAGAGCTCGTCCCTGCAGAGATGTACAGACCTTCTATATGTGAGACACAACTACTCAGTGTCTTTTGCTGTTCAATGCATTTAAGATTTGATTTGGATTTCAAAGCATATGGGTGCTTCTATGAAACTGGGTTCATTTTATAGGGATGTATATTAACCCACAAGGACCCAATGTGACATTTGTGACATTTCCAAAATACACTTTTCTCCTTATTTAAATGGTTTATCACCATTTATTCTAATACTATCTTCTATATTTAGTGTTTTTTTCAGTGAAAATCTGGTGTTTTCCAACATTTGATTTACAGATAATGTAGATGTTCATAAAAGTTTAGAGTAAAAATAAGGATTATTAGATCAAAAACAGAAAACTGCAGAAAATGTGACTTTTTCAGCAAATCCTAACATTAACTGCACATAAACCCAGTGTGTCCATCCACTCTCACTGATCCAACTCCATGAGTTTTACTGGTATATCAGTATTGTAGAAGATGACTGTTTCCATGGTAAGTAAGTAAGTAAGTAAGTTTTATTTATAGAGCACTTTTCACAGACAGGAGCAACTACAGAGCCTCTGAACATCCAAATGGGTCATATCTGATGACCATAAAAAGATGAATAACTGTATTTTACACAACTATTTACATGAATTAGTGGATCAATAGGGATTAAACAGTTTGGTTTTGCTAGATGGTGGATGTTTGCGTCTTTATGGGTTAAAATAGGTTAAATATAAAGAAAACTTAATTTGGGAACTGACACAAAAGTAGCGCTGGGTCTTTATAGATTAATACTGAATGATTGTATGTATTTGCATTTCATTACTTGACACCTGTGTTGATCATGTAGATGTTCATAAAAGCTCAGATTAAAATTGAAGGTTATTATATCAGAAACAGAGGAAACAGAAAAAAAAAGTGACTTTTTCAACAAAGTCTATCATTGACTGAACAGAAAACAAGTATCTGCATCCACTGTCATTGGATTTTACTGGTGAATTAATACTGTAGAAGATGACGGTGTTTCCACGGTAACTACAGAGCCTTTGAACCTCCAAATGGGTCATATCTGATGATCATGACAACTGTATTTTACACCAATTATTTCCATGTATTGATAGGATTAGTGGATCAACAGGTATTAAACAGTTTAGATCACTAAAAGACTTTAGATGCAGGTGGATATTTGGGTCTTTATGGGTTAATTTGAAATGAAAGAAAGATGACAAAGCAAGTCTGTTTTCAGTTTTTAGACTTTTCAGTGAAACAACAATTACAGAAATATGAGAAGGGAGTGTAGAGGGGGAAAAAAAATCACTATTTGGTTGAGTTGTTAACAACTCATAGACCTCTGAAATGTGAGCCTGAAGCCAGACACCAAAAAAAGGCTGGAAACAACTGATTTAATCTTTAAACAATGTGCTGTACTTTCAAAGCTTGTTATCATATCCACTGTGTCTAAATCTTAGAAGGAACGAAAGCTGTCAAATAAATCAGGAGCAATAGGAAGTAAAAAGTCTCAGTTCAAGTACCTCAAAACTATACATACTTGAGTAATTGCATTCCACCACGGCCGGTGAGTTTAGTGTGTACATTAGCTCGTCCCGGCTCATATTAGGAAAGCATTCCACAGGGTCTCTGTTTTGTCCATGCAGAGAGAGGATTTACCGGCAGTTATAAGACAAGTGTTTACAAGGTCATGCAGTTGAATATGATAACACAACACTGATACACAAACTCAAAAATAACAGTAGTGGCTTTTCCATTGGACATCTTCACAAAACTTTATCGATATTTATGAAATGTTTAGTTTAGTTTATTTCATTTTGAGCTCATGCACTCCATGTACAGTGGCAATTTCATATACATGTACAAATATCAATACTGTTCATATACATCTCATACATATGTACACAGACATACATGGAAAGAATGCGCACGTGTACAAAAAAACAACAAGCAGACTTGTAGAACTTGCATATAAAACTATACACAGTGAATTATGCAGGAAGATTATTCATGTAGAAATACACAAAAACTGTACATGTAAAACACTACACAAGGAACATACACAGAAAGGTGTCCAATGTAAGTGTACATAGATATAGCGGTTATATTGCCGAACATTGTGTGTACACAGTATGTATAACATACCATTCTACAGCAGGAGTCCCCACTAGTATACCACCCCTGAAGCCCAGAAGCCTGAAAGGGAGTGAGAAGAAGCAGAGCTTATTTACTCCCACCCCCAGTTTTCCCATTTAACAAGCGTGGTTGATATTTGAGTTAGAAACTTTTTGTGAAGAAATGTCAAAAAAACAGAAGTGCATAATGTCGTTTTTTCCACAAATGCAATGATTTGTTTATTTATTATTGTGAGATCTCACACAAAGTCATACCACAAACATTGAGACTACAGAAATATCATGTTGATTTACAGATGTATTTATAATTATACAGGGTGTCCCAAAAACATTTACATCATTTGAGAAGTCCATATTGGAGTGACTACAAGGTCAGAAGAAATGACAATAGCATTTATTTTGGATGTAAAATGTTTTAGTCTACAAATTTCAAAAGAAAAACTTTGGGGGATGGTAATTTTATAAATGATTGCACTGTTTTGAGCAAAAAGAGCAAACAAATTTAAACAAATTCTAAGGTGATAAAATGATTTTAGATTTTTTGGGACACCCTGTATATTACCCCTCCATCCTGTGTTGAATTCAAAAAAGATTAGATTTGATTTTGGTGATTTATTTTTTAACATGCAATAAAATTTAACATATATTTGAACAAGTAAAACAGAATAATAATACAAAACTCAAAAATCAAGAAAATCTTAGACAGGAAAACAGCACAATAGTTTCAGTTACATGCCTAAAAGGGGGATGGAAAGAAGAAAATTTGCCTAATGGAAAAATGATATTTTGCCGGGTGTCTGCACATATCGCACCATGTTTCTTTTAAAACTCTTCTTCTTCACTTGTTATAACATCCATCCACATCCATTTTGTTTTGTTTACTTGACTCTAGTTGTGGAAAAAGGTAAGTAAGTAAGTAAGCATGTTAGGTTTATTTCTATAGCACCTTTCACAGACTGTGGTCACACAGTGTTTAACAGTGCAAAACAGGGTAAAAACAGTTAAAATCCCATTAAAACCCAAAATAAAATACAATAGAAACAATCTACAATGCAATAAAAACAGTCAGTGTGTGGCAGCCTTAAAATCAGTTTGGATTTAAAATGCCTTCTTAAATAGGAATGTTTTAAGATGGTTCTTAAAAGTTTCAGCCGTGTTCATGGACTGCAGGTATAGAGGGAAGGCGTTCCACAAGCGTGGTACCACAGCCTTAGACGACCTGTCACCTCTAGTGCTGAAACAAGTGCAAGGGATCTTCAGCAGGTGTTGTCCTGAGGACCTCAGGCTGCGGGTCGAGCTGTAGAGCTGAATAAGGCCAGTGATGTAAGCAGGGGCCTGACCATGCATGGCTCAAAAAGTACTAAAATTTTGAAATGGAAATGATATAAAACGGGGAGCCAATGAAGCCATTTAAGAACAAGTATGATGAGAGCTCTCTTGTTGGTGCGGGTCAGCAGCCTCACAGCAGAGTTCTGTACAAAACTGTAAACGAGCCAGCTCCTTCTTGTTTCAGCATGTAAAAAGACTGTTACAGTAATCCAGGCGTGAAGAGACAAAGGCATGAATAATCATCTCCAGTTTGTTATGGGACATCATGGGTTTGAGCTTGGAAATGTTGTGGAGTTGGAAAAAAACAATTTCTCACTAGACGTTATGAGTGGTGTTCAAAGAACATGGCCTTGTCAAAAATGACACCCAGGTTTCACAGCTTCATCTTCACAGTATGACCCAGGTCACCAAAGTGTAGTTTGATTCCTAGGATGTCGCTGTCCAGGGTGATAATGAGGGTCTCTGTTTTACTGGAGTTCAGCTGCAGGTTGTTATCATTAAGCCACTGCTTAATCTAAGACAAGCAATTTGTTAGAGAAATCAGTTTGTGCAGCTCAGAGGTCTTAAAGGAGCAGTAGACCTGGATGTCGTCTGCAAACAAATGATTGGAGACAACACTAAACTGTTGGATGATACAGCCAAGCGAGGAGAACATACAGCAGAAACAGGAGAGGCTCCAGGACAGAGCCTTGGGGCACATCCCATGGCAGATCAACTGGGTCAGACTGGATGTTATTAGAGGATACACTGAAGCCTCTACCAGTCAGATAGGAGGAGAACTACTTCAGGACAGGACCTGACATCCCCATCAGGTCCCGCAGTCGGTCGATCATGATGATGTGATCTACCGTATCAAAGGCTGAGGAAAGGTCCAGCAGATCCAGGACTGTGGCGTTCTCAGCATCAGCTGACATCATAATGTCACTCGACACTTTTAATAAGGCAATTTCAGTTGAGTGGTGTTGTTTGAACCCAGACTGAAACATGTCATACATTTCGTTTGTCTCCAGAAAGGATGTAAGTTGCTTGAACACCACTTTCTCAAGGACTTTGGCCAAGAGAGGGAGTTTGGATATAGGCCTGTCGTTTTTGAGTTCAGGTCCAGTCAAGGTTAGTCTTCTTCAGTTTAGGTTCAGCTATGGCCTGTTTAAAGGAAGTAATGAACAGACCAGTTGTGAAGGTCTTTCCATTGCAGTTTTGTGCGATATCCCAATTTTGCTATGCCTGAAAAATCGCCAACGCAAAACCTTTTCATCAAAAAACAAGCTTTGGCAAAATTGTTAAATTTTTATATGCAAGTTATATTTGCACAAGTCAGTGGTCAATGGAAAAGCAACTAATGACAATGTCAACACAACCATTGTACCCAAAATTTGCATATCAAGCTTGACAAATGTACTACGGATTAATAGATAAGTAGCGTTACTGACAATGTAAAGAAACAGTGACTAATATTGAAGGAGTTATTTATATTGTGGATTGTTACTTTATTGCAGCATTGCATTGTGGGAAGTGGAGTTTCTCGCAGAGACAACCTGCTAGCTTTCACTTGGTCAACATGTTTGTTGTTGCTGCTCCTGTGGCTACGTGGGGCTCCGCCTCCCACAACACATTCATTCATTCATTTTTTTGAACCCACTTTATCCACATTAGGGTCACAGGGGTCACATGGAGCCTATCCCAGCTACTGGACATTTTACCAGTTCATCGCAGGGCTGACACATAGAGACAAACAACCACTCTCACATTCACACCTATGAACAATTTAGATTAACCAGTTAACTTATCAGTGCATTTCTTTGGATGGTGGAAGGAAACCAGAGTACCTGGAGAAAACCCACGCAGACATGAGGAGAACATGCAGACTCACAACATACACAACACACACCACGACAAATTTCTGACAATGCACGACAATGTTTGTAACCATGCAGAGTGTTTATGGTGGCGTTCCCTTCGAAATTGTTCACCATGAGGGAAAATAATCATGTGTAATCACAGAAAGACTAACAGATCTGTGATACTTAGGTTGTGATTTGGGTTTTACAGGTTTGATGAAAAACTGGTGATGAAAGTTATCGGCAGCTTTAAATCTTGTCTAGTTTTACAATTCAGAGCAAGTAATATAAGCTATGAAATGATGAGAGTACACTGTCCTTGTCTGGCCTCTGCATGAGTACGTAGTAGCAACACACACACACACACACACACACACACACACACACACACGCACACACACATCGCTGACATTCATGCAACATTCAAGCTGCTGCCATGGCAACCTGTCTTCATCCCCCAGGGAATATAGTAGAAGACCACAAACATAAACACACAAACACATACACAGTGGAACACATCAGGGACCCCCATGCTCTGATCTCCTGGGACAGAACACTCTGCTCGGTTTATGAGAGATTTTGTGCCAAAAGGTATATTTCATGCCTCCTTATAAAGGGAAAAATATGTTAAAGAGACGCTTTGTTTTTCACTTTGTTTTCACTATACTGTGAATCGCAATGTAATCACAGGACTGTAGCACGATTACGGTCGGCTTACTGCCACTTCCATCGTCCAAAGTGAATTATCGCTTCATTATGCTGTTTTCATTTTCTATGCAACAGCGTTCCTGCCATGTTTTCTCCCCCTGATGGTGTGGAAAAATCTCACCATGCAACATTAAAACTGAAATCCATACAAATGTAAACCAATCAATGTGACACCATCTTCCACACGTTTCAGTTTTCGACGAATACCCAACAGTGTCCAATTATTTTTTATGCCACTCCTGTGCAGAGCAGTCAGACAGGTTGAGTTTCACACAACACATGGAAGCAGCAGACTTGAAGGTGGGGATACAGCAGTGAAGTAGACATTGATGAAGTGCTGGCAAGGACATCACTAGCTACTGCACTTCATCACATCAGCTCAACTTCCTGCGTATATACTGCTGCTGTGTCTCAAGTGACAAACCTAGTCTCTGTGTTTGTACCTCGCAGATACTGGCAGGTGCGGATACACTTCTACATGCACACATAGGGCTGCTTTGAAATCCCACTTCTGTGCAATCAGTCACTGTACTGAGTGTCAAGCGAACCCTTGTTGAAGACAGTGGGGATAACTGCTGCATGACAATCAGTTCAAACAAACATGGATCTCTGCCTTTACTCTAGGTACTGACTTCATGAAAAATCAAAATAGGCAGAAGCCCTCATCGTTGTAAACTGAGAATCTAGGTTAGGCAAGATTGAGGGCAGCAGATATCGGATAAGTGCATGCATCGTTTCGTTTAAAAATATGGTTACATGATGAGGGTTGCAAAGGGAATCACTGCCTTTGCATTTAGATGTTTTTGGGGCTGGCTGTTTGCCGCAATGCTTTGAAAATGCTAGATAGTTGTGCATTATGGGCGTACAGCTATTAAGATAATAATTGACTGTCATCTCAGAGGGTCTGTGCCTCAGGCAAAACAGCCTAAAGCCTGACAGAGACAAATAAGGAGGATTTATACAGGAAAAAAGAAAGGGACAACTGAAAAAACTGTGATTACTGTCACAGTAAGTAACATTAGCAGCATTTCTTGTGACAGTAATGATCTGTTTCTACCATATCTGGACTAAGCGAGGCTGGCACGTCAAACAAACCGTGTCTGTGGCGATCAGTATTGGCATGGGTTATTGTATTTAACTCACTATTACGGTCCTAATCTCTACAGTCACCCTCCACTAGTCTGGACAGCCATCCCGTTTCTTCAGTGTATTTTATATTGAGAACATGGTCTGAAATCACGGGGCTTGAATCCAGATATGAAGGTGGGACTAACAGGTCCGGAATAAACCAATCACAGATAAGACGAACATGACGCATTTGTCAGAGACTTAAAAATACGGGGTGTAATCTGTAATTCAACCCTAATTTTGAATCAAACAACTGACAACAGTTGTAAAGAGATTTGAAACTGACTTTGACTCGCAACAAAAAGAAGTGAGTGTGTATGAGGCATTGTGAAACACCCACCCCTAAGACTTGTAATTGTAAAATAGATCGGACATAATACACAGTGAATGGAGCAGTTCCAGAGTGTTTTGTCAGTAGGGAAGAGTGGTGTGATTTGTATCAGTGGGAAAGTAGTGCCACCCCTTGTTTCTAGAAAACCACAGAAGAAATTGGTCATGTGACCACATATTTTTGAAGAGCCATTCAGTTTACTCATCCTTCAAAGGAGAAAGATACATGGCATGAGAGGTAAGCACATTTTAGGTCAAAAAACTCCTTTACTGCATTTCAAAGTAAAATTACTATGATCAAGGTTTTTTTTTTTTATTATTATATCTGGACAATTATAGACTTGTTTGAAAATGTGTCACATGTGTTTTAGTACTTAAGTAGGTACACAATGAGTCTCTAAGGTTAGCATGACGTTAGCCTTAAACTGCTGGATCATGCTAGTTTTTCAGAATGGGGTCATGGCTGATTTGTACCAAAGGACCTGGGATAAGACTGATTTCAATGTTGAGTTTGCATTATGTTTTTAAAGAGCAGTTTTATCCAGTTTTTAAGTGGCCTGAGTCACAATGGGATGTTCAGAAATAGGTCTAAGTTATTTTATTCTTATATGTTACATAATTGACAAACAGCGTATGTCAACAGGAATCTAGACAACAGAAAATATGACTTATGCCAATAGTTTAATAGGGTAAAAATATATGAATAAACCTTAAATTAGTTATTTTTTCCATTAAATTTGTCTTGCTCTTATATATCATTACAGTTTATGAGGTTAAAATATTCTGTTTTACTTCAAAAATCACTGTCACAATTTACCCCAATGTATTCTCCTCAAAGGCACAACTTCCCCCACTCTGGGGGCAAGTTGTGCCACAAGACCACTTTTTATTCCAAAAGTTATATTTCCTAAACAGTTTATTTCAGATCCAAAGTTATTGTTACCAGGGATGCACCACACCTTGAAATATATGTACATACTTAAGTTGGAGGCATTACTGTCATGGCCTCATTTTAAAGTCACTTTGAGTAAAAACTGGCACAATTCACCCCACTCTCCCCTACTGAATCCACTGAGAAAACAGCATGTCTGGCCAGGCTAACCCTGTGCTGGCCAGTGTTCTTTATCTCCCACTTTTTCCTGTTAAAAATGTAGCCATTGTACATTCTTATAAAACACAGATGCGCATAATCTTTCTATATCCTCCTCAGACCCAGGACAGAAGATGTTTTTTTTTTTAATATATAAAATATTTGTCTTAATTAGAAATAGCATAATGCAACAGTTTTTCATAGGTAATTTTTATTTTTATTGTATTTTTTATGAAATGTCTTTTGCAGTGGAGAACTTTTTTTTTTTTTTGAGTAAAGCTGTGAAGCTCTCGTCCCCTACAGAGGACAAAAATGCATTGCTGGGTCTCGGGGGAGATATATATATATAAGTGAAAAATAGTGTCACATCGACATTTCTCAATACCTGTATCTCCATGATAAAGAATTTTTTTTGGTTTTGCAGGGACCAGACTCAGGTTCTTAGGTCTCTCTAAAAAGTACCTTTGCTAGGATAGGAAAAGATTGTGGTTTTAGTTTAAATATTGTGAATAAGTATTTATTATTAAATCTAAACATTTTTTTCATTGTTATTTTTTGACCTAAATCAAACAAAAAAGTCCTCAGCTTAAACATAATTATTAAAAATGTTCCATAATTAAACATGGGTATGATTTCTTCCTAATTTAAATGTATTGTAGCATAATTCCTAAGAAACACAGCTAAAAAGCATCATTAAAATACTAGAAAACTAAAATGCATGGATGGCAGCAGAAAAAACTAATTAGACCATAAAAAAAATCATCAAAAACAATGGTTGTGCAATCAAGTACTAACTCCTGCATGCATCATGTGACTAAAACAGACAGAAAAGAAAACATAAATTGCCTAAAAGCACGGTGTTTGTCAGTACAATGGCATATATATAGATGTAAAAATGTATGTGATTTTAATTATTATCAAGAAAACCATGGAGAATGACTAGATATCAGCTCTTAAATTAAACTATTATGAGTTATTTTTGTTGTCATCATTATATTTGTCTAAACAAATGTACTTTTATTTGGACTAGGCATTAACATGAACAAGAAATTGAAGAAAACACAGGGTGGTCTAATAATGTTTTTCACTCTTTCTATGTAGAAATGCATATACGACATGTTTTCAGCATGCAAACACTAAAATGATATGTACTTACATTTTGCAGAGAAGAAAGCAAATAAAAGCAACATTTTATTCTGGTGATGGGATTGCTTTTCCCGACTGGCTTTTGAAAATAACAGAGAACATATGAGAAAAAAACATTACAAATGATGATAAAGAAGAGATTGCCATGTCTTTGTTCTCAAAAGACTGCGGAAAGCCCTCTGATGATGGCTCACATAATAATTATCATAACCCTTCATACGCTCTGCCAGACAGATACATTTGAGATAAATCTCTAATGTGGTGTATGATACAGAGACAGAGAGACGTAGGTGGGTGGAGCAGTATAGGTAGCAGACTTTTGAGATATCATCTTGGTGATTTTAACTTTGATGTTTTTTTTTTCCTCCTTAGAGTAGGGCAGCCCCTTAAGCAAGTCACGTCTGCAAGTGGATCACCGATCAGGAGATAAGGCTGAGAATGAGAAAAGCTTAGCTGCTAGTTTCTCAGTATAGCACCTCACCGGAGTCTTTCTGCTGACTCGCAAGCGCTGTGCTTAAATGCTGACCTCACAGGTGTGTGTGTGTGTGCATGCGCGTGTGTGTGTATACAGACAAATAAAGCCATTCTCACCAGGTTTCTTTGTTTTCTAAGGTCATCATCTAATGTTCTCACTATGGGTCATCAGGTGTTATGTTAACAGCAAACAAGGCTTTTGTGTTTCAGTCAGGAAAGGTGACACTGAGAATGCACAAACCTCCCTCTTTGCTTATTTACTCACAGATTCACACAGATGCATTACCATGTTCATTTGATTCTCTCAAATCTAATTACTCTTTCCTCTCTCTCTCTCTCTTTTTGCACTGCCGCACATGACACACAAACACATACACACACGGATGCAAATAACACAAGGATGATGTAATTATTGCAGCCTTGGAAACCCATTTCCTGCTGAGAAATGACCTGCAAATGAGACTGCTATTGTAACATAATTAAAAACAATCACAAAAAATGCAGGATATCTCAGTTCAAATATATAGATGTATTTTGGTCAACTCTTCTTTCCAGTGGGTTACTTTCATCTGGTTACTTTCACAAAGTTCCTGCACGGCAACTCGGCAAGAAATGCCCCACTTGAAACACGAAAAATAATCCATACAATGGGGTTAAAATCATGTACAGTCGTGGAAAAAAGTCTTAAACCATCAAATCCCATCAAAAATAATGGTTATCCAATCAAGTACTAACTCCTGTGTGTATCATGTGACTAAAAGAATACACAAAATGAATTAAAGCACTGTTTTTGTCTGTATAATGTCATAAATATTGATGTAAGTACTTATGTGATTTTTGGTTATTATCAAGAAAACCATGGAAAATGAATAGATATCAGCTCTGAAATTAAACTACTATGAGCTATTTTTG
>JAPTGZ010000017.1:25786683-25802970 GCA_029814645.1 Fowleria isostigma
AACGTAAAACTTGTAACTTGTGACTTTATTCTTGTAATATTATGACTTTATTCTCAAAAATTACAACTTTATTCTCATAGTGACAAGAAATGTGTTTTTCTTATGTGGCCCTTATACGCCGTCGTAGGTATCAGCAAATCTAATTTAATGCTTTTTAATGCTATTTTAAACAAATTTAATACCCATGTCCAACTGCAGATACAGTATTTATACATCAGGGGTGTAACGGTCTAGAAAAATTTTAGTTCGGTATGGTTTCAGTACAGTGAAGGAGACCAATGGGGGGGCTCTGTAACTACCTGTGGGACACAAGACATTTCTACAAAATATTATTCAGTCACTTGTGCATTAACAGTCACCGCCACAATGTTATGTTTTTGTATTTTTGAATGTCCAGTGTTCATTTATGGCAAACACTGTAATTTACGGAGTGTTTTTGAACATCTCCCAGTATTCCCTGAGGCACTGTGAACCTGACTTCACAGTAACGCCGTAGCAGAGACACGGTGAAGGAGAAGAGGAGCAGGCTCACTTGATTTTACCAACTTGAGTAAAAAAAAAATTTAAACTTTTTTGCTGTTAAGGAACCCGTGGATTGTTTTGTGCCACAAAGCTGCAACATACCAAACACCAAAAAGTGAAACTTAACATGCTTCGAACGTCTGACCTGGCTTCTGTGCCTCGCGCTGAGAATTCACCACTGCTGAAGATACAGAGGAAACCCTGCACGGACACTCTACTTCCCGAATGTTTGTGTTCTTTACATACACATGTATTCGTTCAGTACAACTTCATATGATACCCAAGGCCCCAAACCGAAAACAGTTTGGTCCAAACGAGTTCACCATTACACCCCTATTGTACAGGGAAACCCATTTCTTTACAGTACACATGACAATAAACACTTTGAATCTTTGACGGGCTTTATCCAGGTTCTGAATACTTCCTCCTCCAACCTTTTCTGCTGAAACTTGCATTTTCCCATTTTTACGACATTTGCTAATATTCCCCCTGCTTTTTCGTCACAGCATGAGTACACTCACAGCATATTGCATTCGACAATAGCCAATTAAAGGGTTCCACCTGTCAATCATCACCCTATACTTCCAATAAAAATATTAAATGTTTATATAATCAAAATAAATCGTGAATAACAATTTTTTTCCCCCATCAAGTGTATTTAATTTCTTTATAACTCTGGACATCAAATGTATTGCTTTTTTATGCCATTTAAGACCTTAATTTTCACAAAATCTTTTAATTCATTTAATGCGTTTTAATGACCCACAGACCCTGTGAACTAGATTAGCGTGTCTGTTGGATCTGAACATGGTTCCTCCTGGTATTACTGAGATATCATGTTCATGAGAGCAGGATGGATGGATTTAAAGTCTGAAAACAGTATGCCTTCAGACACAGCTATCGCCAGCAGGGATACATGAAAATCATGATTCATACAAGATTAGTTATTAGTAAGTGGAATGCACAACGTTGTGAATCAGTTCCACATGAACACATCGCCCTGGAGGACCGAGCAGAGGAAGCCAGCCTTCTGCTTTCTTTTATACACTAGGGATCCAACAAAGAGGGAAAAGCTGCAAACTTCCTGAACTCAATATCATTTTTTAATTCTAAAACTTTACATTTGAAAGGACAGGAGTTAAGCAGACTTACGGCCTCTGTGAAAGCTTCGCTGTTCTGTTCCTCGTGGGCCTCGAGAAGTTTCTGTTTAAACAGAAAAATGTAGGTTAGTGAACAGAAAACAGGGACAGAGTAAGCCACCAGGATCTGCAGAGTCGACTTACCTTCAACAGTTTGCATTCTCTTGAGTCTGAAAACGCTGGGAACATCTCTTCATATTTTTCAACAGCAATCTATGAGGAGATAAAATGTGTGAAATACCAGTAACTGGATGAGCATCACAGAAAAACAGTCTACTGGTATGGGCCGTCACATCCCAACTCCGCCCTCACTCTGCATCCTAGGAGACACAGCTACAATTAATCTAAGTTCTGCTGGTTGTGCTTAGGGACGCAGCGATTATGCAGGTTCACAATTAAGCACGATTAAAAACGACACGGTTAATTAAATGTAAAGGCTCTGCAACACCGTGTTTCTGTTGTTACTTAAAAAAACAGGGAGATTATGTCGGACGTGTCGGGGCAACTTAAAGCCAAAACAAAGTTACACCAGCGATGCACCACTTTAGTACAACAAATAAAACCTACCTGTCAATGGAAGAGGGAACACAGACAGACTTTGTTTTCGCCTCAAGTCGTCAGTGTGGGAGTATTTTGGTTACATCAACAACAGTGACGGTGTAATGGAAACTGACGGTTCAAAAGTTGACGTAAAAAAAGTTGCGGCTAAAACGCTAATACTTCTAATTAGATGCGGCAAATGTTGGCTCATCACCCAGCTTTACACGCCCCAGTAAAGGTCATATACATATGAAATAAATGAGTTAAATTATGTTAGTTGCAAGTTACTTAATGAAAAAGAATTAGTAAAGGATTAAATGAGACTGACGATCAGTAGTGTAGCAGTGAGAGTTGAGGTAAGTGTAAGAAAAACAAATAAAACCGTACCGATGCAGCGTAATGTCAGTGTATGAAGACAAATCATGGAATACGCAGTAAAATTTAATGACACTTAAAAAAAAAATAATGGGCAGAATTGTCTTAGGCCACATCCTGTTAGAAATTATGGAAGTATTTTTTTAATTAATTTCCAAAATAGGTGTGGATGACAGGTGATGACAATGAAACTTTAGTTTATGACTCTTAGCAGTATTTATACATGTATAATTATTAATGTAATTAAATACTGAACATCAACTTCAGTCATTACTAAAATCAATCAATGCAGAATAATCATAAAACCGTGATTATTCCTCAAACACTAATCATACCAACAAAATCCATTATCATTGCATCCCTAGTTGTGCTAATCTTCACCAAGAAAACAATCCTCATAAATTGGAAATCAAGGAACACTACTTACACACTGCTCATTAGAAAAACGTATTAATAGATCACATCAGTGGATAATCCGCGTACTTCCAAGCAACATGACATACAACACATGTCCTCCTTTTGGTCATCATTTACTTTCTTACATGATTCATGACTGTACATATCCTCTTTATCTGAGATTTATCTCTAACTAGACATAGCTCATATTTTTATTATTATTATTTATTTACCTTTATTTAACCAGGAAGTCCAACTGAGATCCAAAATCTCTTTTACAAGAAAAACCTGGACCTATTAGTGCATGTCTTTGGATGGTGGGAGGAAACCGGAGTACCCGGAGAAAACCCACGCAGACACGGGGAGAACACAGAAAGGTCCCACCCATCGACTGGTGTGGGAATCAAACCCAGGACCTTCTTGCTGTGAGGCACGAGTGTCACCGAATATTATATATGATACATTTAACACACCAGTGTCCTTTTTTGCCATAAATTTAGTGGGATCTGGTGTGGTTTGTTTTTTATCCTCTTGAGCTCACTTCCATTTCCATAAACCAGACACAGCCACTTGCATACACATGCGCACAACCGCACAGACACACTATATACTCACTAAAACAAAGTAGAGGTACCTTTCTCCCCCTTTACCTGTTTTCCACCCCTCCCCCCCCTTTGATTTATTAACACATATCTTGATCTGTTGTCCATTTTCTACGTTGTCTGTCTAGGTCTGTTATCCAGTGTGTTGTATTGTCTTGTATCTGTAACAGGTTTGTTATTTGAGTTTCTGTGTTTTGTTTTTCACGTTGCATCTTGGTTGTTCTCCATTTATCAATTGTAAATGAAGATAAACATAAAAATAATAATAAATTAAATTAAATATTAGCAAAGCTCTCCACGTCAACAAGGATCACACGCAGAAACTCACCTTAGCGTTGAGTTCATCGACGATGAAGTGACAGAGGGAGGCTTTGAAGAAATACTCTTTGGCGCTGTATTTCAGCAGTGGGTTGTCCATGGTGTTGGCCCCGACCTAGACGCATGGAAACCAAACAAAGTGGGTTAGAAATGTCAACATGACTGCGTCGGTGTGGGTTCAAATAGAAAGTGCAAACACATTAGATACACACCTGCTCATAGATCTCAATCGCCTTCTGGTACTGTTCCAACTGAGCGCAGTACGCCCCCACCTTCAGCAGACACTTATTAGCAGAACTGGAGAAAAGACATGATGAATACAAGGGGGTGAAAAGGAACTGGGGATTAGAAACTGATTATAGGATTGTTAATATCGCTGAAGTCATGATGAAAACATTTTTTAAACAGACAACACTAATGGGGATTTCTTATTTCTTATATCACAGACAGCGTCATTCCATCCCTGGCCGTTGAAATATAAAGATTTACTTTCATTTCCCCATGTAATATAGAGCATGTATCATTTGTTTCAATAAATCTGTAATAGGAATATGGTTTTTATTACTAATTTTTGATGCCTATTTACTACTTGTGTTGTAGAATGTGTTATAGATACTGTGTACATACAATGTTCTGCAATGTCTTGATGTATATTACTCTATGAATAGACATATATATATATATAATTGTTTTACCTATGTGGATTTTTGCAATGGATACTTCTATGTATATATTCCTTATGTATATTCTATTTATATGCATAGTTTCTGTGTATTTCTACATGTATACTCTCCCTGTAAAATTCCATATGTATAGTTTTATATGCACGTTCAACTATTTACTTACTTTTTTATATACGTATACTTCCATATGCACATTCTTTATGTATAGTTCTGGATGTATAATTCTATATGTAGATTCATCATGTATAATTGCTGTTGTGTGTGCTTTGTGCATATGGTATTCTCATTTCTTTCCCTTTTTTTTTTTTTTAGCAATCCTTCCATGTATATCTGTGTACACATATAAGAAATGTATAGAAACAGTATTAATATTGTACGTGTATATGTAATTACCACTGTGCATGGAGGGCATAAGCTCCAAATAAGCTAACTAAACTAAACTAAACTATTACCCACCTGTATATTATCAACTTTAATATGAAATCAAATATTAGCAGCATAAAAATTAACTATTTAATAAGAATTAACAGTAATTATTCAATCAATAATAAACGTCACATTATCAGTTATGTTACACAGGGTTCCTACAGGTTTCTACAAGTTAAATTTAAGACTTCTTAAGACTACTTAGAACAGAATTTAATGACCATTTCACATCCATACCGGCAAAAATTTGTGACACCTAGAATGACGGAACTTTTTATTCATTTACTCCAATGCCTTGATTTCCATCAGTCCAAGTCATTTTTCACTGGGGGCGGCAAAGTTTGTGAGAACCTGTTCCTAATTTCAATATAAATTTCCAGTTTGGAAAGGGTGGAACTGGGCCGACTAGCGTTACTTTCTTTGCAGCTTGGACATTTAACAGGCACATTATTTATAAGAGAGTGAACAACTTTATGGCAACATAATTAAGACCTACCACATCAGCTTTAATACCTTTTAAAGACTTTTTGTAAGTATTAAATGCTGATTCGTAAATTTATGAGTTTTTAAGACCCTGCAAGAACCCTAGTTACAGATAAAATAGAGACCAGATAACTGTAAAACAACCAAAAATACAAAAGGAGAGAAAAACCTGAGACTTTGTTAGGGTTAAGGATGTTATGGGAAACATACTCGGGACATTCCACTACCTGCTTTACTTAAGAAGATTTGACATTATTAGGGCTTGGGGCAGTGGATTTACTTTCCAAGGGGCATAGTAACTCAGTGAAGACCGTACCTGTTTGATTCTTCTCCTTTGTAGTAGTCGGCTGCTTGTTCATAATGTGCAATAGCCTTCACATCAGGAAAAAAAAAAATCTATTAAAAACTCCTCAAACAGAAGCCTGTGTGCCTTTTAATGGGATTAGTATTATTACTGCTATTGTACGGGAATGACTCTGTAAAATGTATTTTCTCACACCTTTTCAATGTCCACCAGCTCAGACTCGTAGATCTCGGCGATACTGATGTGGTGTTTGGCTGCGATGGTGAATCTTCCCTGGAGGTGGAGGCCATAAAGGAGGAGTCATTACAAAGTGGATCTATATACACATACTTTACATCAGTTGAAGTGTTGAGTTGCGTTCCTTTTGTGGAGTTGCAAGGTCACGCAGTAGCTCAGAGCTTGAAACTAATCCAAAACCAATGACGAGGCCATCTGATCATGAGCGTAATGTGAAATAAACAAAGTTAGACGTAATAAATATAAAGGAGGAATAAAAGCCAAGAAGAGCATGAGGTTTTTGAAGTTCAGGGACTTCTAACTTGTGTATATACAGCTGTGTTCATAAGTTTACATACCCTAGCAGAATTTGTGATTTTTTGTCCATTTTTCAGAGAATATGAATGATAATATAAAACTTTTCTTTCACTCGTGGTTAGTGGTTGGATGAAGCCATTTATTATCCAAAAAATGTGGTTTCTCTTTTTAAATTATACTAACAGAAACTATCCACATGACCCTGATTATAAGTTCACATACCCTAGTTCTTAACACTCTGTATCGGCCCCTTTAACATCATTGACAGCTTCAAGTCTTTTGAGGTCATTGTGGATGAGGCACTTTTCTCAGATGGTAAAACCACCATTCTTCTTGATAAAACACATTCAGTTGGGTTTTCTTGCATGAACTGCATGTTTAGCCACTTTTACACAAAAATCGTGCAACAGACGAGGTGCTGATCCCATCTTTTTTACACCATTGATCGATTTACACAGCCAAGCCAAAAGCGTTACAGAGGTGAGACAGGATGGACTTTTACACAGGGAACCTACAGTCTGGAATCAAAGGTGGCGCCATTTTAAATCCCCTGACGTGGGAGAGACAACAGATGCATTGAATGGAGGCCCTGGCATGGAGTGCCGCGGTGGGCACGAGCAAAGCCAAACTTGTGCCCTCCGCGGCCACCGCACGGGTGAAAATAGCATGTAGCTGTGGAATCACGCCAGTGCCTCCATACATGCCAGTTGTCTCTCTCCTGTGCAGAGGGTCGGCTGTCATCAAAACGTCACACCTTGGTTGCGGACCAAGAGGTGTTCCTTTTACACAGCGTTCCGCAATCATGATCCCTTATTGCAGTTCTGTGACTACCTCCTCAGGCGTTACAAAGCCGCGATAAAGGCGAGACCAAATGATCCCACCATTGCGTTAACACAGATGTCCTTGTGGAAAAAAGGCAAAATATTCCCCTGACAGAAGTGCTGTGTAAAAGGGGCTCAGGAGACCTCCCCAAAGTGGCTCAATGATATTGAACTCAGGAGATGAAGTAGACATGCCTTCACTTTCACTTCTTTCTGCTGTACCAATGACAGGGTGACTTGGCCTTGTGTTTTGGGTCATTGTCATGTTGGAACATCCAAGCCCATCCCATGAGCAGTCTGTCAGGGTATGTAAACTTATGAACACAGCTGTACATTACAGCAGCATCTATAATTTTCCAGTAAAACCTAAATGAGGAGGGACACAATACAGATAGCCACATTCTAATGGGATCTTACCATGTCTGTGTATATATCGATGGCAGCATTTAAACACTTGATGGCCTCTTTTAGCAGCATTAAAGGAAGAGGAGGGAACAGACAGACATTACAGCTGTTAGTTTTGTTAAAAGCTGACACACCCATAAACACATTATTCAGCATCAGTGAATATGGGATGTTAATTCAACAGGATGAAATGAGCAGAGCAGACAGTTACAGTCGAGGCAGAGAGGTGTTTGAACGTGGAAGGTGACCGGTACAACCTGAAATGAATCCAAAAACCAAAGTCTCCTGTTTTCCTTGTACAAACATACTTCCGTCAGTGCCCATCCCCCCCGTACAGTGACTCTACATTAGCATAGGCCAATGTTAAACAAGGCCACTCCGAGAACAAAGAGTTCTATAAATCAACCTGAACGGAACACTGTGCAATTAAAGGGCAATACATCAAGCATATTATATGTTGTCAATTGCTTGAACTATGAACAATGAAATGTTATAAATGGTGAGATCTGCCTTATTATAAACTACTGCTTTTGTGGTATACATTCCTGATTTTCTGTCTGCAGTGAGAGAAAATAAGCCTGGGGACAGTGGTGTGATCTAAATGAATACTCAAATGGCTGCGAGTGCCCTCTAATTTGTCAGCTTTGGTGCAATATACAGTCGCAGAAAAAAGTTATTAAACCATCAAAAGTCATCAAAAACAATGGTTATGTAATCAAGTACTAACTCCTGTGTGTATCATGTGACTAAAACAGACAATCTCTAAAACCACTGTTTTTGTCAGTACAATGTCATAGATATTGATGTAAGAACTTAAGTGATTTTGGTAATTATCAAGAAAACCATGGAAAATGGATAGATATCAGCTCTGAAGATAAACTCTTATGAGATATTTTTGTTGCTATCATTATATTTATGAAAACAAATGTACCTTTAGTTGTACAAGGCATTAACATGAACAAGAAATTGAGGAAAACATAGGGTGGTCTAATAATTTTTCCACGACTGTGCATGGTTACATTAAAAATGATGAATGGTTTAACTGTGATCCAGCTTTATACATATATGGTATTCACATATTAGTACCAAATGTACTAATCGTGTCTCTGTAATCATTATGATGTAAATTCTAAAAAACACAAAGACTCAAGACACGAACAGTGAAAATGTGGTGGAGTCCAGTCTCACCATTAGGGTCCGACTTCTTGTAAGCATTTCCAGCATCGATGAAACTGGTAGCGCAGTCGTGTTTGTTCTGAAGCTGCATATGGAGACGTGCAGCCTTGCAAAATGCACCTCCAGCCGCTAAGAAAACAGGAAACAACCAGCACAAAAACTTTAAGGTAAAAACTTTGCTTTCAGCTCAGACTCTAATTTATGCACATAATGCCACAGTTTTACTTGTGGCACCTTCACAAGTGCTGCGCTTTGCAGTTATGGAGCCAAAAGACCACACAAAACCTTACAGCCTCTCAAGTTGGCTGAAATGTCAAAGTTACAGGAGGTACAGAGACAAATACACACCGCTCCAATTCTTGGCCATCTTAAACATGTTGGCTGCTCTGCAGTACATCTCACAGGCCTCTTCGACTTTGTGATGTCCTCTAGAGAAAGAAAGAAAGAAAGAAAGAAAAAAGACCTTTTCATATGCATGCAGATTCTATAACTCAATTATGTTACACATATTTATACTGCACATTAGGGCTACATGATATAGGAAAAGACTGACATTGCAATGTATTTTAACCCTGCAATATATTTGTGTTCTGAAAAAATACTCAAAAGAGTATAATAGCTGTGTGGTGCTGATTTATATGGTCAAACAAATTAGTTGTGGCAACAGGTGTAAAGCACCATCAACACAGAACACGGGATTCAATATCATCATTCTTGTAGCCAAAATAATTCCAGATAAGTGATACTGCTTTTCATTTTGGCATCAAGTCTATGTTTTTGGTGATTTTCTCTTGTTCGTTGCTCATTTTTAAATTTTGTACCAGTGACTCACTCCAAAGTGATTGAGAACGATTGTGATTGGTGGATTGCTGTGCACAGTGTGTGTGTCAGGTACCCTAGAGATTAGATGATTAATTTGAGGTCATTTGCGTCCAACATTGCAGGATCTGCAATGCACCTATTGCACACACGTACATTGCAATGGCGATGCTCAAATGATATATTGTGCAGCTCTAATGCATAACAACAAAAATAGCTCATAAGTTTAATTTCAGAGCTGATATCTATCCATTTTCCATGGTTTTCTGGATAATAACCAAAATCACATCAGTTTTTACATCAATAGCTGTGACGTACTGACAAAAACAGTGCTTTTATTCATTGCATGTTTTTTCTGTCTGTTTTAGTCACATGATACACACAGGAGTTAGTACTTGATGCATAACCAATGTTTTTGATGACTTTTGATGGTCTAATAATTTTTTCCACTTGGTTTAATGTTGGTGATTTCTACCAAAGTAAATATGTTGACATGTTAATCTCAGGTTAACAATGTCAACAAAATACACTGCATGTGTGTGCGGGTTTTTTAAATATTATTTAATATTATTTATTTTAGTGTGTGTATAAGTACTTTTTGGACATTTTGAGCATATTTCAACAATACCGCAATTATAATGACCACCGTGATAAATTTGGTCATAATAACTATGATATAAAATTTTCATCTCGTTACATCCCTAGCCAGAAATAAATGTTTCTTCACAACCATTATGCAGTGAATGTTCATGACAAGTTACGAAGTTTCCCTCTGGATGGAGCACCAGAGGTCAACCACAGTTGTAACAATGCTCTGGACTTTCAATCATGTCAAAGGATTACACTGCTGCAGAATTATCAATATTAAACCCAGGAGACACTGACACACACCAGAACAGCTGGGCAGCAACATCTGGAGGTCAGATCATTGGAGTTATTCAATTTGTAACACAGGCTGAACAGGAAATAGGAAAGAAAAAAGGAAAACAATGTAAATTTGGTAATGTTGGGTGGAGGTGGCTCAGTGGTAAATGATTGGATTAATAGACAACTGTGTTACATCCCTCTAGAACAGGGGTCTCAAAAATGTGGTCCACCAAAGGGTCCAGTCCGGCCTGCAGGAGAAATTTGTGAAATCCAAAAATTACACAGTTCAGGTTCCATGAACAGACCAATTCAATCTCAAGTGGTCAGATCAGTAAAATATGACCATAATAACCTAGAAACACTCACAACTCCTAGTTTTTCCTCTCTGTAAACATTTTCATGTCATTTTAAAGTATTTACATGAAAACAAACTATCATTTCACAAAAAACATGAATAATCTGAATAAAAATGCACATTTTGAATTATCTGAAGTGCAAGTTTACCAATATTAAATGTAGTTTACCAATATTAAATGCACTGTATATTTGTAGATCGACTGATCCGTAAAAGATAAACTGAGACATTATATTGTTAAAATTCAACTTAGTTTTCTTAAGAAATTACAGGTTGTTCATGTTATTCTTAAGAAATTACAGGTTGTTCATGTTATTCACATTGTTTTAAAGGATAGTTTATAGATGTAAATATTGTCATCGTATATTTTACTTTTTTTCCTCTAGAACATAGAGGAAAGTTTGGAAATGTCATTATTTATAAATCATTATGTTATTATTTTTTTGGTGCAGCCCACTTTAGATCAAATGTGGCCCCTGAACTGAAATGAGTTTGAGACCCCTGTTTTAGAATCAGTACATATTTAACACCTTTGTGTGTTTGGGTCTAATACTTGACATACAGTCTGGTAGATGTTGTGACTAAGTCTTAAATTAAACCTGATGGTAAACCTTATGACAGTCCAAATTTCAGGTCATCACCTGTAAAAACAAACTGCAGTGTTAAAAAAAAAAAAAAAAAAAGAGGTGCAGAGGTGTGTGTTGTCCTGATATTTAGACTGGGTTAATCTATGGGAGGGCTCAGACTAGATGTTGATGCTCGTAGCTAATAACAGTGCAGCATTACGCATGTAGCTTACCGCTGGACAATGGTGATCTGCCCATTTGTTTACAATGATAAAGGCTAACTTAGCTAACTTACCTGGAGAGCAGTTAAGCTAAATGTCTCATACTGTCCGAAACCGAGTTAAGTTTGTCTGTCCAGTGTCAGACTTGTGGGACTAAAGTGGAACCCTGCTCATATAGAAACAGGCTGCGTGCCAACTTTGCTACAGTAAAGGCTTGCTAGCTGTTTATTCTTTGGTGCAGTGCTGTCTCTTACCCTCCAAACATCCCTCCCAAAAAAGAGCCAGAAGACTTGACTTTTTTGTCAGCATCGGCCATTAGCTGAATCGCTTCCTTCTCTTTCCCGGAGTTGTCCATTTCTTTCTGTTGTTGTTGTTTTTTTTTGTTTTTTTTTTGGAACAAACTTAGAGTGAGACAGGAAAAATATCCGCAGAGGATTCAGCTGTAGACAGTGAGGATTACAGTCGATGGGTTTACTTAGCGTAGGCGTGCATCAGCCACTGGCTTAACCGTCCACCGAGGTGTCGCGGGAGTTGGAGTGCGTTGAGTGCCACACAACGTTGGCTGTAACGTGGAAAAAACTACAACTCCCAGTCAGACACGAAGCTATTTTTATCGCTTCTGTTACGTAATAGTCGGTGGAGGAAAATAGCAAAGGTAAAAAATAATTATACGTCCAGAGAAACTTTTTTAAAATTTATATATAAATTTTTGTATTTTCTGTATTTAATTAAATTATACTTTGTCCTCTAAAAATAAAAAGCTATAAAAGAAAAAATAATCAAGATGGGTTTCTTTTTTTGTGCACCAGGGGGCGCTAAAACATTGTTTTCTGTTTCTGTGATATAATGTTAATGTAATGTATGACTTCTATTCATATATCAGCCATATTTATTTTTCTTACTTTTTTCTTTTCTTCTTCTTATGTGCGTGTTTTGTTCTTTGATTTTTATTCCTTTTTACTTTATTTATTTACACTATTTATTAGATATATTACCTTTTTTTAATTTCTCATTTGGGGCCAATAATCTGTTGTGTTGAAAAAGTATTAATTTCTCTTGATTGGGTACATTGTGTCACCACAGTGGACACTTACTCAACAGCTGTTCTCTTATTCTCTATATTCATGGGTTTTGTTGCTTTAGTTCCATATCAGCCAACACAGTGGACGTCTATGTGCCATCCCATAATATACTGACATTCATACCATTATTGTAACTGTTCTTGACATGTCTGAGCAAATATCAAATGGCTGATTGTTATTAGACTGTAATTACCAGAGGTTTTTTTTTTAATAGAATGTATTTATTTTTTACATATCTCCAAAGTGAGTAATGACTAGTATTAGAGTAAGTTAAAATGTGAGAAAAAATCAGATTAGCTGCATCAAAAATGGTTTTATTTCATAGTTTTCACAGTATATCATTAAATACATGTTTATTTACTTAAAATTAAAATTAAGTATTAGAGTAAGTTAAAATATGAGGAAAAAATCAGATTAGATGCTTCAAAAATGGTTTTATTTCATAGTTTTCACACAGTATATCATTAAATACATGTTTATTTACTTAAAACTAAAATCAAGTATTAAAGTAAGTTAAAATATGAGAAAAAAAATCAGATTAGCTGCATCAAAATGGTTTTATTTCATAGTTTTCACACAGTATATCATTAAATACATGTTTATTTACTTCAAAAATTAAACACATGGTGTCCATCTGAGTGGACATTTTTGCAACTCCATGAAAAATAGGCTCGTAAAAAATTTTTCAGTTGGGTTTTTTTCATGCCTAAAGAGGAATAAGAACACTCATGAAAAAAAATCTTGATTACAGATCTTATAATTAATGCATGAAAGGGTTAAAACGTGTGCAAAGATTTATTTAAAAGAGGAAACAGCAGCGAGAACAAGGCTGTTTTTATATTGTGTGATTTTCGACCTTCAATGGTTCAAGTCTGTTCTCACTGTTCTCACAGTGTTAATTTTCAAACCAAAATGCATCAAAGCTTCATTTACTTTATCTGTGTTTTTTAAGCCCTGTCCAGGATGTAGGTGTTGATTTTAGGTCTGCACACCCTAACAAGTGTCAGTAAGTAATACAAGTAATTAATAAAAAAAAAGTTCCCTCTGACAAACACTGGTCGCTACGGTCACTGCGTGATAAAAACAAAATCCAGTATTGTCATGGATGCCAAATGCAGAGTGTTATCTAATGAGTCATGAGCCACCGTAGACAACAGTGGTAGATGGGTGTGAGCCGGCCGCTGTGTTTGTGTTTGGAGCTGGAGGCTCATTTCAACCACGTCGAACTCAGTGACCCTTGTTCCGGTCAGTCTGCTGCTCAACAGATTCTTTGTCTGATGCAAAATATGAACTAATAGAATTGGTGGAAGTTATCACACGGTTCCCACAGACAGGAATATTCATAGGAGTGCACTTATGTTAGTTATTCAACTTCAGCTTTTTATATGATCTACCGTAATTGTTCATTTTAACCCATAAAAACCCAAACAGCCGCCAGTGACCAAAAATATCTACTGATGTAAACTGTTTAATACCTGTTGATCCATTAATTGTATCAATACATGTAAATAATTGGTGTAAAATACTCTGTCATCTTTTCATGGTCATCAGATATGACCCATTTGGATGTTCAGAGGCTCCAGTTACCCTGGAAACAGTCATCTTCTACAGCATTGATTCACCAGTAAAACCCATGGAGTTGGATCAATGACAGTGGATAAAATTAACAAAAATGAATTTAAAAAACCTACAAAATAATGAAGAATTTGAAAAAATAAGCCAAAAAAAATTACTAAAATTAAGTATATATAAAAAAGAACAAAATAAGCAACAAAATGAGCAATGCTCAAGCACAGTGTGTAGATGTAAATATTCTCATAACAGGATTTGACTTTTTTCATTCAACAGAAAAAAACTTTGGAGTTGACGTTTTTCATGAATTCTAATCCTATTATTTATATTATTTTACTAGTCTGGCCCACTTTAGATCATATTAGACTGTATGTGGCCCCTTAAGTAAAATTAATTTGACACCCCTGATCAAGATGATTTATGTTGATACTAGTGATAAAGTCATAATCACGTTTTACTTTTAAATTTTTTTAAAGTACAGACTAATTACATTATATGAGAGTCACTAGATTAAAAATAATAATTCAAGCTGCACAAGAGGGAAAAAAAAAAAGACAAAAATAATCAAATATTCTCCATTTTATTTACATCCTCATTTACACTCTGCTGTCCTGAAATGGCAGTTAATCTTACACAGTAGATTCATTCATTCCTCAGGGTTATTTGTACAAATATACAGAGCATGCAACACTCAGTCATTAGATTCTGTATCTTTGTAGCAGATTGTGCGATGAAGATATGACACAAGCAGCACAATATACATAAGCTTGTTTTGCTATAGATTGCAATGTACACGTATTAATTTTTTCACTTAAATGATGGATTATTTCAAGTGTATTTTCCACGAACGTATTTCCTGTCATGCAATAAAACAACAGTATAATGAGAAAAGCATTTGTGCGCTGTAGCCTGTCGACACAACTTTAAGTTTAACGTAATATGTGATGACTGAGGTAATAAATAACAGGCAGGGAAAAAAAAAAAACCCAGTACAAACATATCATCCCTCTTTAAGGCTGTGGTATGTGCACTACACAATATAAATAAAACATTCTTCAGCATTTTATGCAAAGTTCGATAATGAGAAGTGAGACTACACGAGGAATGCGGTATAACATTATAGCGTGTGACAGCCAGGGACTCTGAAAGTGATAAATATTTTCCACTGACTATCCAGGAAGAGATGTATCATTAAAAGCCTTATTCAATATAGGCTTCTCTAATTACTGTGATCAATACTTGATTCATTCATGGCAACCTGCACCGTCATCCAATGCACATCGTCCTATGAATAAATGTGGAGGATGTGTTTTGGTGTGATTCTGTAATACACTGCAGTACAGTACTAAATTGGGAACTAGTACTTGCTTCTATATCAAACAACACTTAATGGCTAACATGTAATGGCTAAATGCACAAAAAAAAAACATTTTAACTCATTTTATGACATAAATGTGTGATCCTGTGAACCGTTTGCACCTGAAGAACATGTGAGATACATTTTAGCACTTTGACAATGAACATGTGTAGCACATTGGCTAAATAAATAACCAACAAAGCAGATCCCAGCTTGATAATGTTCCATAGTCATGTGGGCCTTTGAACAGATGACCCTGCTCTGTAAATTGGCCCAAAAAAAAAACAAAAACAAAAAACAGACATCACACATGGCTGCTGTAAAGAGGTTTTGGCCTATATGTATATGAAGGAAGTAAGACGGAGGATATCCGTAAACAAGTGTGGAGTGTAGATCATATATGTCAAACTTTTACACTTATCCTTTAAGTATGTGATTTGATTTTATTCCAGTTGACCATTTTATTCCGGTCGGCGGCTGTAAGGTGACTTGAACCGTCACCTTACTGTAGTGGGGGAGTTTGAGAGCCCTAATGACCCGAGAAGCTATGCGGTTGGGGGCTTTTTGTCTCTGGCAGGGTCTCCCATGGCAGATTGGTCCTAGGAGAAGGGCTAGATGAAGAAGGGTTCAGAAGACCCTGATGCCAATAATTAACAAGGGAACATGTACCCGTACTGGTGGGTGCCTGGTGGTCAGGCCCAAGACCACCAGGTACCATCAGACA
>JAPTGZ010000017.1:25812904-25823555 GCA_029814645.1 Fowleria isostigma
CCGTGGCACAGTTTGGGGGTTCAACTAAAGCAACGCTCCAATAATATACAGCAGTTTTAAATCAGAATATAAGGAAATGGTCTTAAAACAATATAGAGATACTGGGCTTTGAATGTCATTTGGTGTTTTGTTTTTTTTTTCTTCTTATGCGTTTTGTTTAGTTTTTCCTCTTATTTTTCACTTTAGTCAGTGACATTATTTACGAATGCATGTTTTCAACTAATTTTATTTGATATAGCGTCAACCATACATGTTTAAAAGTGAAACTGGGGGTGGGATTAAATAAGTTTTACTTCTTCTCACTCCTTTTCAGGCCACTAGGCATGTATATTAATAGTGAATTATTGTATGTATTTATGTATATTTGTGTACACATAATGATGTGTAGATGTATTATTTTTGTCTTGTGAATTGAGACAATACTGTACATAGAGGGTACAAGCTTGAAATAAACCAATCAATCATTCAATTAAAATTTTTCTTCTTCCGATTCCTTTTCGAGCATAAATGAATAAATTTCAATTATTGAACTTTCATGTATTTTGTTGAATATCTTTACATCATAAAATACTGTTGTATGTATTTTATTTGTATTGCTTACTCATTTGCCATGTAAATTAAACCATTTGATTATTGATTATTTTGCTTAGGGAATATATTGTCATTAATAGGAGGTACTTTGTGTTTTTTTCCTCAAGTATTTTTCATATAGTACCCATCCAGTCTGTCTGTCTGCCTATCATTATTTTGTTACTGGAGCACAACTAAAATTTTTATTCATGTATTTATTTTTTGTCAGACTCCTGTCAACAATGTGTGTAAATTTAGATACTTAAGGGTGTTTTATTAGTGTCTTTATGCTTCCACTTTTTATAAATTGTGTTGCTATAATAGTATATTTTTGCTATTTGAACAATCAGGTATGAGGACCTCCAAAGTGTTTCCATAGGAACAGTAGAATACCCATCCACCAGCTGCTCAGTGATGACATCAGGTGGCCTAGCCAATGGGGCAAATTCAGACTCCATGGCTCCACCCACTGCAAGGCTGCACCCAAGAATGGTGGCAAAAGATGCATGGCCCCAAAGTCCAGAGTCCAGCAGGGAGGCATCCCAGCCCCAGGACCAGAGCTGGACCTCCAGCCGAGGCCGGAGCTCTGAGGCCTGGGAGCCTGGACGAGAGCAAGGAGCACAGGAGGAGGCGTGGAGCTCCAGCAGAGACCGAGCGGGACATTCAAGTCAGGACGCGTGGATTCCAGGCCGGGACAGAGCTCGTACAGGACCAGAACAGACGTGGATAACGGGTCAAGACCGAGGTTCAGAGCAGGCCTGGGCAGCCAGCAGAGAAAGAGGACACGATCAGACCTGGAACATGGGCAGGGATCCAGGAAGAGACCATCCCCCCTCTGGAGCAGAGCAGGGATGGAGCAGTGGGCGTGGCCAAGATCAGGCATGGAGCAACACGAGCAGAGACTCCGAGCAGAGAGGACATGTCTGGAGACCAGGTAACGATTCATACACAGTGTATTATATTAATTAGTGTGACTCCAACAAACCACCTCTCATAAAAAATGCAGACAGTGCTATTTTTTTGAACAGCCCAATGTTCAATTTTCTTCATTTTCTGTAAAGTAGTTAAAAAATTGACACATTTTTCTTCGTATTTTGATTTAGAATGTAAAGTGCAGTGTTCCCAAAGCATCGAAATAAAAGCTTTTATTTGATTTTGAGCTTTACTCAAGTTTTTAAACACACTGATATTATTTTGAACACAATTGTAAGTATGAATATCAATCAGCAATCAGATTATGATGAATATTATCATCTTATGTCAATGGCGATTTTTCGAACATTACTTATTTGGAAGACTTTCTCCTGTATGACCAGTTCTTAGATCGTCTTTATTGAGACATGACTGTTCCAGGTTCAGATGCAGTCAGTGTCAGGAGTCCTCAGAACAATCCAGAAACCTCCGCAGCTCAGCCCAGTGAGGACCAGAAACCTCTAATCCTTCCCACCAAGAAGGAGCCTCCCACCTACCCTCCAGGTGAGAGAGAGGAGATGTGGTGTTTTTTCATCCAGGCTGGCCTTTCCATCATGGGTTGTTTTCAGTAAATAATATCTTAATGTGTTGGTCTTCTCAGGAAGCCAAGAGGAGTGTTGGCAGCTCCAGATTGTGGCCAAAGGCAGAGTGACCTGTCCGAAATGTAAAAGTGTGAGCAGAAAGACGGTGGAAGGGCTGAAGAAACACATGGAGAACTGTAGACTGGTGAGCATGTGTTAGCATCTCTGATATCCCCTAATCATATTTATCTTCTGTAGATTGATGTGGTTTTCAATGTGTTATGTAGACAATTTTGATAATATATATAAAGAGATCCCTCAGGGTGTCAAATGTGAATCACTGACAGTCTCTATCCAAAAACATCAAACTGTCTACTGTTTCTTCCTTATCAAATTTCTGTCTGTGTTATAAGCTTTGCATATGTTAAGTGTTAGTTTATGTCAGTATTACAATTTAATCAACTGTAAACACTGGAAACGCTATTTCATAATAATACAATTACACATGTGAATAATAGTAAACCAAGGGAAATATTAGAGCAATTGTCAAAAGTCATAATAGAATTAATCTGTGTGTGCAGCAACCTTTCACCTGTCAACACTGTGGGAAACAGCTCAAGTCGTCAACAGGAATGAAGTATCACATCATGGCAGACCACAGCCACTTGGTGAGAACTTTTAACTCTGTTTCTGAACTTTTCATTTTATTTATTTATTTAACTCTGGAACAATCGGTGCAGGTGTTTCTGCTTTTACTGACATCTGTATTTGGCACATTTCTTAGTATTTCTTCTGCTAATAAATCTGCTTCTTACTAGACAGAGCCTATAGTGTAAATCATATATAAGGTAAACATGTACTGGGGTGTTCTTTGTGTTGGATATTGGCTTTATTTTACCTTTTTGCTTTGTTCCCAGCCCTCAGCAGATGATGTCAAGGACCTGGATGACCGTGCCATCAAAGACAAACTGCGTAAAATTCTGAAGAGACTTGGCAAATTAAAATGCTCTAAAGAGGTAAAGTTTTCATTTGGCTTCATTAAGGTCTGATATTTTATTCTGTAGTGTTCTGTTCTGTTCTGTTCTGTTCTGATATGCTATTGTTATGTTATGCTATTGTTATGTTTTGTTATGCTATGCTATGCTATGCTATGCTATGCTATGCTTATGTTATGTTATGCTAGGCTATGCTATTGTTATGTTATGTTATGTTATGTTATGTTATGTTATGTTATGTTATGTTATGTTATGTTATGTCATGTTATGCTATACTATGCTATGCTAATGTTATATTATGTTACGTTATGCTATTGTTATGTTATGCTATTGTTATGTTATGTTATGTTATGTTATGTTATGTTATGTTATGTTATGTTATGTTATGTTATGTTATGTTATGTCAGACTATGATATTGGTATGCTATGTATGTTATGCTATGCTACACTATATTATGTTATGCTATGTTATATTATGTTGTTATGTTATGCATGCTATGCAATATTAGGTTATGTGTGTTACATAACGCTTTGTTACGTTACCTTACGTTATGTTTCGTTATGTTACGTTACGTTGCATTACGTTACATTATGTTATGCGATGCATGTGCTTTCTTATGTTCTTTACGAGATTCCCAATGGCTCTATCATCTGAGAACTTGCCTGTAGTTATGCTTGTGTGTGGTGATATCAGTTGTCATAAATTACAATATATTAAAGTGGTGACAGAACATAGCCTTGAGCCCAGATTAATACATGTAAAAAGGCTAGAAGATCAGAGATTTAATTACCCGAGATGACAGCTGATGACTCTTGGATGGTTTTGTTTTCCTATCAGGGCTGTAACGCTGCCTTCACCAGCATCATGGGTTACGTGTACCACATGAAGAAATGTGGAAAGGAGGAGTCTGAGCTGGAGAAGATGCTGCTGAACTGCTCTCATTGTGGAAAATCGTACAAGTCCAAGGCTGGTCTTGAATACCACCTTAAGTCAGAGCATGCTCCTGTGAGTCAAGGTCACCTATTTAGTCCTTGATAAACACAGATTTATATCAATTAGCCTCATGATGTTCTCCTCTTTATCTTGTCCAGACACCACAGAAGACTGAGGAAGACGAGGATCTGAAGGCCCAGAGGGAGGTGAACCCGGAGAGGACGGCCAGTGGGCGTGTTCAGAGGGCGTCAGCGCAGGTGGCCAACTTCCACCTGGCCGAGATTGCAAACAATGAACTGCCCAAAGACTGGCCAAAGAGGAAATTTCAGTCTGACCTGGTGCCTGATGACAAAAAGGCAAGAAAAGTTGAAGTTCATGTTGAGTTTGTCTATCGCATTGAGAGATTTATGAGGATAGTGTTGACTGTGTTTGACTAAAGGGGTGTTCTCAGGTTGTATAAACGCCCGTAGACGGTTTTGACAGGTGCATTCATGTTTACTATGTATGAAAAGATCACAGCAACTACCTTCTCTCCTGCTGATGTTTTTATCTCCGAGACATGTGAAACCAGCATGATCCCACTAACATAAACATGACCTCAACCAGTTAACACAGCTTCACTGACGTCTTCTTGTTTGGTTGGTTTTTCAGTTAAAATATGCCCGACCTGGTCTGCCTGCCTTTAGCCAGGAGGTGTTGAGGAAATGGAAAAATGAGGTGAAGCTTCAGAGGAAAGTCCACTGTCCCAACCAGGTACAAATGATATCTACTATCTAAAAGCAAAGCTGAATTGTGTCTAATTTGGAAACAATAACACATGCATTTAGAGTGCAATTCTTATAATGTAATTGTGTATTTGTCAGGGCTGTGGCAGCACTTACACCAGTGTGTCTGGACTTAAGGCCCATTTGGGACTCTGCACAAGGGTATACCACCACTCCTCTGTTTCTCTAATCATTCTAATCTTCTAATCTTGAATTTTGTCATTGATTATTATCTAGATTGAACAGAAATACACATGAGACTATTACAACTTGATCAAGTAGAAGTAAGGCAATCATGTTACTTGTGCACGAAGGCTGTATCACCGTTTTTTGTTCTTATTTAAAAAAATACACTTTCTGTTTGTTTAATTCTGATATGATAGACGATTCAGAAGACAACATCAATGACAGCCATCTTGGTTTTTTACAAAAGATCCTTCCAGTCGGTGATATTATCAAATCCACTCCATCTCTGGTAAATATTTATGATTTTCCCACTTTTTTAATTGTATTTGATCACATTTCAGGGTGACTTTGAAGCTGGAAAATACAGATGCCTGATCTGCAATAAAGAGTTTAACTCGGAGAGTGGTGTGAAATACCACATCAACTCTGTCCATTCACAGGTAATGTGTTTATGTGTTGCTCTATGCAGATGACATTACATTTAACAGACACCACAACAACCTACCTCATGTCATGTTGTGCTCTTTCGTCTTCTCCTGTCCCCAACAGGACTGGTTTGTGACAAACAAAAAGGCTTCCAAGAAGTTTGAGAAGTTCCTCAGAAACCAGCCTAAGGAGTTTCTCCACAACATGGACAAGCAGATCACAGATCAGTACCACCACCACCTGCAGCATTATCAGCAGCACCACCACCACCACCACCATCAGCAGCACCAGATCCATCAGCATCCCCTGCAGCCACTGCATCACCTCCAGCACCAGGCCCAGTTCCTCCATCCAGAACACCAGAATCTTCCTCCACAGATGGATACTCAGATCCAGCAGCCCATGATGCACTATACCCCTCTGGAGCCTCCTGTGGGGCCAGTGTGGGTGGACATGGACCAAAGGGGATTAGGGCAAATGGAAATAGAAATTACCGCTTCGGACAAACCGGAAGAGGACAGAAGTGGGGATGTGGAGGTGAAGAGGAGAGAGAAAGGGGACAGAGGAGGAGAAGGAAAAGGAGAAGGGGACAGGGGGACAGGGGATGGAAGACAGAAGGACTCTTTTGTGTTCAGCGCTAGTGGAGAAGCTAGTGCTGGTGGTGGGAGTGGGAGTGGGAGTGGGAGTGGGAGTGGGAGTGGGAGTGGGAGTGGGAGCGGGAGTGGCGGCAGCAACAGTAGTAGCAGTAACAGCAGTAACACTGGCAGCTCCTCCAGTGAATCAGAGGTGGAGCAGCAAGACCGGCTGAGACAGATGGACCAGTGGAACCTGAAAAGACCAGATGATATGGAGGCTCACCCTGAGACTGGAAAACAAAAGAGGAACACTTAAACATAGACTAATAACATTTGGGTGTCGTGCACAAGAGCTGATTTTAACATAGATTTTATTAGAAATAGAGGATTCAGTACATGCATCCCACACAGGTCCAACAGGTGAGCGTGACGCCACGCAGCTAAAACTTCTAGAGCTGGATGCACAGACAGGGTCTTAAGCCAAGTCAGTCATGTCCTCCAAACTAGTACATACACCATCATCAGCTGAACCACCAGGTTTAAGCCTCATTCTTCCAAAAACTGAGCTGAATTCTTATGCCTGTGAGATATAAATTAGAATGTAGGTCATTAAATGTTTTTTGTTTACACAACTTGGCATCGAGTTTGAGCTCATTATGGAAAAGAAGTGCTTGTGATAAATTAGTACATTTTCACTTTGTCCATAAATTATTACACATTGCAGAGGTTATCACAAAATACTGGAGTTGCACTTTCAGCAGCAGCATTTTTGACAAACTGAAGCTTTTTCAGCGTCTTTTTGGGGAGCAAGTGTCAAAAGATCGTTACATTCATTAACCCCGTTAGAAAAAAAAACATGAATGAGTTTGTTTAGGTCGACTTTTGACATAAGCCTTATTCATTAGGCTATATTTGTAAGATAAACATGGCAAGATTGTTACTGCTTTATTTTGAATTTTTAGTCTTAACACCAGAATAAAACAGAATACCACTTACTTGATAAGTTTAATTTAGCTTGACTGTCATGAGTAATATTTTTTGTTAATTATTATGTAATACATTTCATTACTATTTTCATCTTGAAGGGCAACTCATGCATTTTGTAATAACAGTAGTAATATGCAATATTAGACTTTACAATTTGTTGGGCTTATTCAGGACAGAGGCAAATGTGCACAGGATATAAACCTATTTTGGCCAAGTTGGAAATGTGAATGAAACAAAGTAATGATGATATGTATGAATAAATGAATTAATGATAGGATTTTTTACTTTACTGTAGGTGAAGCTCTTTTTTAGTTTGGTGTAAATCAGAAATTATACATACAAGTGAATAAATAAGAGGTTACTGACAATGAAACAATAGATAATAGTCATTGTCAAATTGTCATTTACATCAACATGCACATACAGCACATACAATTATTAGACCATCAAAAGTCACCAAAAACAATGGTTATGCAATCAAGTACTAACCCTGTGTGTATCATGTGACTAAAACAGAAAAAAATGTCTAAAAGCACTGTTTTTGTCAGTACAATGTCATAGATATTGATGTAAGAACTTGTGTAATTTTGGTCATTATCAAGAAAACCACAGAAAATGGATATCAGCTCTGAAATGAAACTCTTATGAGCTCTTTTTGTTGTTACCATTATATTTGTCCAAACAAATGCACCTAACAGGCATTCAAATGAACAAGAAATTGAAGAAAACATAGGGTGGTCTAATAATTTTTTTTCTACGACTGTACAAGACCAGGCGTAGTTGGGACTTGGCTTAAGTCCAGGTGATGCAACCAGCTCCTGATGTTTTGGAGGGTCGAGGAAGCTTTTCATGTGATGTTTGACTGATATTCTCAGAACGTCAGCATAGATCTGAAACCTCATACACTTTTAATTTAGATGCTCTGTCTGTGTCTTCAAATGGTTGTCAGTGTATAGCCCTGAGAAATGTAGTATAACGTGTGTTTATCTTTGAAATGTGTCTTATTCTTTTAACACGTTTGATAGGCCCTTATGTCTCTCATGTTTGCCTAAAAGGGAAAAGTTACTTAAAGAGAGGATGCTGAAGTGTAGTATTTTATTAGAGTCGTTTAGTTGCTTTCTCTTCGAACATATTTTGTGCCTCTTAAGTACATATTCACCTTGTTCTATTATCGTCTTCATCTCGTGGTTATTTATGACTGGACTAAATTTAATAGTGCAGGCTAACAATGCAATGAATTCTCATCAGTACAAATATGGTGATACAGTTCACATCCAACAGTAGTAGCAGTTTATCTTTGAAAAATACACCTCTTTATTTTCTTTTTAACCCTCAAAGACCCAAATTGCCTCCAGCAACCCAAAGCATCTACTGACCTAAAATGGTCAATAACTTTTTCATCCACTAATCCTATCACCGTACTTAAATAATTTACTCCTAAAGCTACTTCTCAGCTTTTCATCAGCATCATAAGTGTCTTTTTTTTGGATGATCAGACACCTCAGAGTGAACATGGTCATCTTCTCCAGATTATTGGTAGATTACGTTAATTTAATGATATATATTACAGGAAAAAAAATCACTTTCTCTTCTGTTGTTACTGTTTTGATGTAATAACCTTTGAATTTAGACTGAGCTCTTAGTAATGTCTACATATTTTGTAGGAAAATGCAGGATTTTTACTGAAAAATGTAAAATGCAAATGATAGTAATATAATGGATGGTGGTAAATTACTTAGAAATGGTTGAATGTAGAGGGAAAACTCACTTGGAAGTCTAGGTCTCAAAGGGTTAAAGCATCATTTTCCCATCCATGTCTGTGCATCAAATATATTAATCATAAGTCTTTGCCTGCGACTTCACCGTGATAACTAAACTCCCATAAGTCTCTAGTCCTGTCGTTTGTTCGTAGAGAAACATTTTCAGGAAACGACTCCCTCAAAAGCCCAAAATTACTTCCATTATTAATGTTGTTTGATTTTACATGTTCAAACATCTTCCCCTTCATCCATCAGTCCTAGCTATGAGCTATAAAATTCAACTTGTTAAAGTGTAAGTTTTTGTGATTAGCGTCCCAATGAAATGGAAATAAATATAATTCCTTTAAAGATGGCATCAGCTGCCATAGTATCTGAATCATTTTGAATGTAAATTTCCGAGAAAAACAAAACAAACCTGCAGATCCAGTTAAAACCAAGACATTTATTATCAGTACTTATTTATTTTTTTCAATTTTAGTTTGACAGAAATGGAACTGGATTTTTGACAGTTTCAGGTAAACTGTCAGACAGAATAAAGTACTGTTTCCCTGTTATAAAAATTAACCATCGAGCTGAGCTTTCTATTTAAAATAATCCATGTAGGATGGGTTTTTACATGACAAAAAGCACAAAGTAAAATCTGAAATACAGCCGTTAATGATCACATAAACATCAGCCAATAAATGTGACCGTCTATATGATCTTGTGGAAAAAATGGATTTGTTACTAATATTTCAAGAGCAGACACATGGTCCAGAGTGTATTTATTAATGATCAAATGAACAGAGTAACGTTATTTTCACACAGCAGATTTTTACTTCCAGTATGTGTTATAATTACAGAGTTTTATGAGGAACATTGATGTCTTTCTTCTTCAAAACCAGCCCCTGTTTTTCTCATTCTCATGGAATATAATATCCAATAGCATGTCGTCTAAAGTTTATGTACTCTGCATTTTGTATCGACTATTGTGATGTATGGTTATGGATGGTTGTCAGCTGTTCGTCACGTCTGAACTCCATTTGTTTTGGATTAGTTTTGTACAACTCTTTTACATTAGAAGAGTATTTTTTTTCCCACTGTTCACTTCTGTTGAATTCAGTTTGCTTTGCAATCACTTATATTTAATGTCAACGCGATTGCCTTTTGATCTGTTAAATAGTCAACAAATTGTATATAAACTGACAAAAATAGGTTCTTTATCTGTTCAAAGTGCTTTACCCTCCGTTAATCTGCATCAGATGCCTTCTAGAAAAAAACAGCCTGTGTTTTTAAAATAATTAAGGACATGGGAAGTATTTCATAAAGTCTCTGTATTGTTAATTTAGCATGCATTTATCTCCTTATGACTAAGTCATTCACATTCATTGATTTGGTATTTACTTATGGCTTAGTTTTAAAACTGAGCAGGACAACCATTTTTTTTTTTTTTTGTTTTTTCGTAAATGTACTAAGACACCTTACTCAAACCTTATCTTATTTTTAAAACTAGAATAATATTACAGTTATTCTGTGATGGAGAAAGTATTCAGATCCTTAACTTCAAATTAATACTTGAAAATAAAAAAGAAATACTTGGAGGTAGTCACTGCAATATTACAAGACTAAAAGTAAACGTGTTATGAGCTCAGAAGGTCAAGGTCAAGGTGACTTTATTGGTACCCGTAGGTAGATTCGTCTTGCCCGTTACAACCGTCTGAGAATAACATGAAGACAAAAACACACAAGGGAGATACAGGACAGAAGAACTGCTACTACAAGTAGCGACAGAAGAATCACTACTTGTGCAGCGCTCCGGTTTATCAAAGAAGGAAAAAAGACACATCAGGATAGGAGAGGGGGAAAAAAAGGACAGCGTTACACTTCGTCCAAAAAAAACCAACATTTAAGCCCAGTAGATGGGACGCCGAGAATGTTGACAAAAAACCCTCAGTGTAAAAGCACAAATTAGGACAAACACT
>JAPTGZ010000017.1:25843938-25855636 GCA_029814645.1 Fowleria isostigma
GGGGATTATGAAGACGCTTTACTCTTCCTCTAAGTTTGTCTTTCTACAGTCTGAGTACATACACTGCCTGTGGATGCTTGTCTGTAAATCATACTGAGGCAAAATACATCGACGAACACACTCGCGCATCAGCCAATACATAAAAAAAAACGCTAATATTGGCCCGATATTTCAGTCGATCATTACATGGAATGCGTAAAAACACTGGTTTTGTCAGTAAAATGCCATATCCAGTGATGTAAGAACTTATGTAATTTTGGTTATTATCAAGAAAACCATGAAAAATGGATAGATATTAACTCTTAAATTAAACTTTTATGAACTATTTTTGTGGTTATCATTATATTTATCCAAACAAATGTACCTTTAGTTGTAACAGGAATTAAAATGAACTGGAAATTGAAGAAAACATAGGGGGGTCTAATAATTTTTTCCACGACTGTAGAGGTGGTTCTAATATATGAAGACTACACTATGATGAGATCTCATTAGAACAGAGACGAGTGATACATAAAACCAACCAGAGTGTAATAGAACAGGAGGGAAATAATCTGAAGAAACAATTGTCTTTTGATCTTGGGGTTAAATTTATACACATAATTAATGTTCAATATCAAAGCAACCTCTAAATTTGAATTACATGTGTTTTTATTTTTTCTTCAAAATTATTTTTATTAATTTTTTGTATTGTATCAATCATAACTTTACAGTTGAATGTACAGAAAATATAACAACATAGTTATTTAACTCCACTTTAACAGTCCCAACCCTAATGCACCTCATATTCCAACAAAAATATATACATTTAAACTACTTGTGTTTAGAGTCACTGGTTATTATTTGCTAATTTTCTCCGACTCCTATATTTACTGACTTGACTCATGTGGTTGTCATTCTCCGTCAGTGTGTGGACCGGACAACTAAGTCATAATTTAGTTTTTGCCAGACTGTGGAAAAGTTAGCCTCACTCATGATGACTCAGAAGGACAAATTACTTGACCTGTTTTTTAAAATTCTTCAGTTGTTATTGTAAAAAGAGAGCCGGGTGAATGACTGGCATAAGAAGAGAAGAATTAACAGATTTTTGTTCCTTTCTTTGTCCTTTGCCAAAGGCGTGTGCCCATATCCTTACCTGATTGATTACACAGGTATCTCGTGCATCGCCTGGTTTTGTCTGGTCTGGCATTAAGAATGAAAGTTTCCAGACTGGGTTTGCATACTTACCAGCATGTGTGTGTGCCATTTAGTTTGTATTATTATTTGAAATTCAGGGGATTTTTTTGGTTTTACTTGGTATTATTTGAGGTAATTGTTAATGTTTTTTTTTTTTTTTTCCACTCTCTGACACCTGTTAAATACTTTTAACAACGTTGGAAAATGTGTGAGGAGTGTGATTGAGCTGTATTAACCCTTAAGATGGACAACTGTTTTTTCAGTGGCCTTGAATGTTTCTAACCTTTAAGTGATTTGTCACCATTTATTATTTTATACTTGCTATGTCCTGTGCTTTGCTGATGCAAATATATAAAGGGATTTTTGAGTTCTGTAAATGATGCATATTTCTTCTATGTGTCGGTCTTTACTGAGTGTTTTTGCTTACTTTCATATTGAACGTATAATGAAGACATTGTATGTTCAGTAGACGGGTGATTTTGCCCATCTTTGTAAATATTGTTTATCTTATTGCTTCCAAAGCCTTAAAATCTTATTCTGCAGAGTCTGACTCAGACTTTGGTTTACCTCCTGCTGTACTTATAAACCTAATTTTAGAGCATCCAGCACTTTGGAAAAGCATTCTATTTACTTTTTACTAGTGCCTAGGGATAGAGGTTCTTTTTTTATTGTATTGGTATCAAAATTAAGACCATTAACAAATTATTGGCCCCTGATTTCTCATAACTATTCCAAAACATTGCAAGAAATAACTAATTCTATCTCTATCCAGATAAAACGTTAAGCACAAGTGTTTTCTAATGTTTCTGTTCAGATTTTGTTAGTGTCAGGAGGACATGTTCTCAGTGTTCCCCTAAAATCTAAGTTTAAGAGATGGACCTATCAGTAGGTTTAGGAATTGCGATTATATTTCAACTTTTGCACATGTAGTGTGAATACTTGAAGCCATTTCTGGATTTAAATTTGGGAAAAAAAAGGAAATGCTTTAAATGAGTGAAAGAATGGTTATAGAGAAGTTTTGGTTCAATGACAAAGTCAGATATTATTATTTGAAGTGTTATATAAGGAGTTTTTTGTAATGTTTTATAACACAACTAGAGCAGACCCTGATACAGATTGGTACATTTTTTATCATCATCATATTGTATGAGAGCTCAAAATACAATAAATAAAAAAAAAAAAATGATATGTTTAATCCATTGAAGACTCATGCAGTTTATTCACTAAAAACTTGTGTGAAGTAAATTTTCATTTGATTTCGACAAGAAGACAGTGCACTTTTTATGATGCATACAGTCAAATCACACATTTCACTCTTATGGACGCTCTCTCGCTGCTCACTGGACTTTCATAGTTCCTGTGAGTAAAAGCATAATGTTTAAGGTGTGCATGCATTCAACGACAGGAGCAGAGGATGATGAATGGGACGATGAGTGGGATGACGTGAAGTCCACTGGAGGTTATGCTGAATCAGAATCTGGAGAGGGCGGAGCAATGCAGAGGGGCGGCGCTCACGGAACATCAATGAAGATCGCCCTCAACAAGTAAGCATGAATAAAGCACAAATAGAAATTAACCCCGTATCTTAGTGAATGGAAAGTTGACTATAGAAACATCAAAACTATTAGGTCTTATAGGTCATGAGTCAGCAACCTTTGCAAACTTAAAAGCCAATTTAGGACAGAAATGGAAAAATTAAACTGTCTGGAACCAAAAGATACCCTTATATCTTAGAGTGGTGACTGTTTAAGAGGCTCTTAAGGATTAGTTTGTACAGACTATGTGGAGAATAATTCAAGGTTTCAGTGCATTTACAGAACTACAGAGAAATTATAAACTGAAGAAATGACGATATTTTTATTTTGTAGCAAATGTCAACTGATATGTGCAATGAAGAGTACAGACAAATACCCTCAGTGTCATAAAATTAAAACTTTTACTACGACTACAACTACTACTACTACTACTACTACTACTGCTATTTTTAAAAAAATGTATTCGGAGTGTAGTTAAATTTTTGCAACTGCATAACATTAGAAATACATAATGGTTGTTACAATAATAGCAAAATTGTAAAAAAAAAAAAAAACTTTTAATGTATGATTTTTGATAAATCCACATTGAGCCACTAGAATAGCACCCAAGAGCCTTATTTTATAGGTGAACACGTTACCTCTTTCCCCCATAAAGACGACATTTGACGACACCCGCCCCGCCGTACCCTTAATGATGAATTTTAACACATCTTTTTACATCACTAAAGACGTGATTTGACGACCCATAGAACCGGTTCCTTTTTCAAATGTAACAGATGCTGTGATAGGTGGAGGTGACCACAACCCATACTAGGACATCCAATAGGATTGAATAATACATCTCCACAGTTTTTTCCCAAAGTGACGGTTGTAACCACCGGAAAAGGAAACAACACATGGGAAAAATGATATGTTTCATGGATATTCCTAATAACATATGGGTTGTTCCTAGTAGGTATCCAACAGGGAAAGAGCCAAAGAACCTCTAACTTCTTTTTTTTTTTTTACTCTGAACAGGTTTCCTGGGTTTTCCAAGTCTGGTCCTGAGCTCTACCTCCTATGCAAGCAGCTCGCTAAAGGCAAAGACAGACTGCCAATCTATGTATGTTATCTTCATATATCTACACAAAATTGTAAACTGTGTGACTGTCTTTACTTGGAGCAAATAGCAACTCCAGGTGTAAGTTCTGCATCATAATTCAACCAATCAAGCTAAATTTATGTTTTATTAATGTGGATAATTTATGAACAACAGGTTAAGTTGATATTAAGATGTATGGTTTCACATGGGCTCCTCTTTCTGTCAGGTCTCTAAAACTTGTGTTTTCTTGTCAGGTGGGAGAAGTTGGACCAGTGTGGTTTTACCCAGAAACTCAACTAGACTGTGTCGTAGCTGACCCCAAGAAAGGCTCAAAGATGTACGGCCTCAAGAGCTACATAGAGTACCAAATCACACCCAGTGTAAGTCTTAATTTATTCAATTACTGACGCTTTCAGGTGGTTGGGTGTGTGCTAAAGAAGGATAAAGTCAGTTTCCAACCAACTGATTGCTGTGTATACATTGGATCAAATTGCAGTTTTATTTGAATGTTTTTCTTTTATCTTTTTTTTTGTGCAGACAACAAACAGGCCTGTTAACCACAGATACAAGCATTTTGATTGGCTGTATGAGCGACTCCTGGACAAGTTTGGATCAGCCATCCCCATTCCATCTTTACCAGACAAGCAGGTGACAGGTAAGAATCAGAAAAACTTTATTTAGCGGTACATTAAATAGCAAGAGAAAAGGAGAATATGCACAGAATGGTGGGCAAAGCAGCAGATACTATACAATGGCAGACCTGCTGCCAGTAGCAATATCAGTAATACGGTAGAGGTATCCATATAAGAGGTGAGATATATAAATATGTATAATAAAAAAAATGTAAAGAAGCGGATTATGTAGAACAATAAATAATAGTATAGATGAAATATAAGCAAGCAGCAAGTGTACAGAGAAAGACAGAGACACTAGAATAAACATGGTATTTCTAAATGCTTTCCTTTTGACCTTTTTCCTTTTCCAGGGCGTTTTGAGGAAGAGTTTATTAAGATGCGTATGGAGCGGTTACAGGGTTGGATGACCAGGATGTGCAGGCACCCTGTCATTTCCAACAGTGAAGTGTTCCAGCTGTTCCTGTCATACAAAGATGAGAAGGTATGTTCCTTCAGCTGTTCTTCGATTCACATGGTTTATTTATCTGTGGTCAGTTGGTATTATCTCTGCTTTTATTATTGTGATTGTTTGTTTCCGGTGTGCTTGTATGCAATGCAAGGTACAGAGGACGACTGTTTGTCATAATTATGACTTATACAAATATTATGGCAAAAAATGTGGCCCAGAGCATTGGAAATAGAATATATTATTGCAAAAATGTGCAGCCTGGTTTTGAAAGATGTGCTATTATCTGGATTGACATTCCAATGCACAGATTTTGTTAAAGTTGCAAAAAACTGGTCAAATTTGTCCATCTAAAATGAATGGTTACCAATGATCCTAAAACAATTCCAAAATACAACAAATATGCGGCCTGGCCTCAAAGATTATATATGTGACACGTCATAACATCACACGGTTTTCGCATCAGAATACCATACCAAAACCCCATTCACATACAATGTGATGGCTAATTGGCTGAAATCATCTCTACTCTAACTTAGAGTGGAGAGAGTTGGGTTTTATGTTAGAAATTCTAGAAACAACTCTTCATAACTCATATTTCTGGGGTTTTAGCAAATTCAAATTATGCATCATAATGTGAGTCTGGGACCCAGACCCAAAATCAGGCTCAAGACTGTTTCTTTTTTTTTACATCGCACCTAGCCACAAGTCCACTGATTTGGCAAAAGGCAAGCACATGGGTTACATTTCCTTCAGGAAATGTAGGAAATCTTGTTCTGTCTATTGTTTATTGTTGTTATTTTTTTATTCTGTTGTTTTTACTCTGTATTTGGCATTAGTTTATTGCTTTTACTTTTATTGCTTCTAATTGTACAGCTGTCTTATACCTTTTAATTTGTTCTTGTATTTTATTCTTTATTCTTGGTTTTGTTTTGTTTTTATTTTTCTATGTAGTACTTTGGGAAACTGTAGATGGTTTAAAGAGCTTTACAAATAAAGTAGTGAGAGAGAGAGAATACAGAGAGAGAGAGAGAGAGAGACAGCTTAACTGTTAATCTTTCCCTTTGTAAGTCGCTTTGGGAAAAGGCATTTGCCCAATACATAAATGTAAAAGAAAAACAAACAGAAAAACTTTTAATACCTTCCAGCTATAGGAAAAACTAAGATGTTATTTTATGAAAAGATAGAGACATTTAACTGTAAAATGGGAAATCAATTTGTGCAGGACTGGAAGACGGGAAAGAGAAAAGCAGAGAAGGATGAGACGGTGGGTGTTATGATCTTCTCCACAATAGAGCCTGAAGCTTCAGATCTGGACCCTGTGGAAGTGTGAGTTGGACTAGTCTTTACTCCAAACTCCTTTAAATAACAAATATTGAATCGAGAAAACAGTGAGTCATTTGCATGTTGTCATTTTTTAATTCCACAGAGAACAGAAATGTGAACAGTTCAGCAGGTTTACCAAAGCCATGGATGACGGTGTGAAAGAAATCCTCACAGTGGGCCACGAGCACTGGAAGAGGTGCACAGGCCGTGAGTAAACGCTGCTCATGCTTCATAAATGCTTTTCCATATACAGTCCATTTTTCACTTTGAGCGGTAACTACTGCTTACATTTGAGGAAGTCATTATGTTGAGTATTTTGTCAACGTAACATTATGCATTCACACGGTTTATGTGTGTGACTCTTCACAGCTTTACCAAAAGAATACCAGAGGATCGGCAAAGCCTTCCAAAACCTGTCCTCTGTCTTCACCAGCAGTGGATACCAAGGTAAACCAGTGAATACAAATATGACATCAGGTACTGAATTCAGAGCCTTAGGCGTTTTCCCAGGCAAACACACATGCCAGTTATGTTTGTTCACCTGGAAACTGCAGGTTGTTTTGATAGCGTCGCTCTCACACTTTAAACAGGCTGTTATAATCGACACACATAATCATTATAACGGTTGCAGTGGTTGTAATTAACTTCGTTGTTGTTATGCTGACATCTTTTTAGGAACAAAATAACATGAACAGTAGAAACATAGAGATATAAAATATTTTTTTGTCTGTAGGTGAAGCAACACTGACTGACGCCTTGACCGCAGCAGGGAAGACCTACGAGGAGATCGCTCAGCTGGTGGCGGAGCAGGTGTGTACTCTGTCTGATACTTCTGCTTATTTAACTGGATGTGTGTTCACTCTCACTCACCCAGTATTTACTCTTAATTCAACACGTTTGAGCACACGTCCTGTTGATGTTGGATATGCTTTTCATTAAATTGTTTTTTTTTTTTTGTTGGTTGTTTTTTTTAATAGGTTTTATTGTTTTTGGTTTGGTTTGTTTCTTTATTTGTTAACACTTAAGCAGCAAAACTATTGGTTGAATTCATACCAAATTGGGTTTATAGACTGCCAGAGACCCAGAATAGATGTGGTTACATTTTGGGAAAGATAGATCAAAGTTTATATTTTTTATGTTTTAAAAAAAAAACAACTTCCTAGTTACTTATAACATGTGAGGGGCTGGGTTTGTTGTGCCTGGCACTACTTGTTTTTTTATGTGCGGTTACATGAATTACTTATACTTAGGGCTGGGCAATATAGCCTCTAACTATTATCCCGATATTTTTACGCTATATCGCAACACATGATATAGATCTCAATATTCTGAGATTTCCTGTGCTTTACTGTCTAAGTGTTGAATTCAACTTTTTAATACATATTGTACCTATTAGGTTGTTTTTCAATATGTGCATGTTAAAAATGGAAAATCACAATGAAATTATTGTTCAGTTATTTAAAATGACATTGGGTCGAGTATCTTTATGAGATTCTTGAATCCTGGCTTCTCCACAACGCTAACGGGGCCCGTGTCTTTGGTGATGTATTTTGTTACTATGGCTGTAATCTCTGTCCATTTAAAATGTGTTTTGTCATATGAGATTGCTTTGCACTTTCCATGCAACTCTGTCTCCTTTGATGATAAACAAACATGCATGTGTGGCAGAAAGTTTTCTGGATGGGTGGGGGGAGGGCAGAGGTGAAACTCCGACGGCTAACATTGGTGTGACAGTTAATACTCGATGTATGCAATATTGTTATTTTATATATCACATCTGAGCCAAGCTGCAATACATAGAGTATATTTAGTATATCACCCATCCCTACTTATACTCATACTCGTGCCTTATTACTCCATAATAGCTCATAGTCACAGTAGAACAGCTGTGGAATCAAAGTGACATACTGCTGAGGACACCGCTGGGAGGAGGAAAAAGTCAATGTTAGTTTAAGTGCATGCTGCATTTAGAATATTTTCACCACTTTACCTTGCCATCAGAATGCCCTGTATTCATTCCTATGCATAACCCCCCCCTTTCCTGGTCTAAATATTCTAATTAACAGCAAACCGGGATGAATGAGCCTTTTACAGGGTTTCTGTGGGTCATTAAAAGGCATTAGAAAAGTCACCAAATAGATTTTATGAAAATCAAGCCTTAGATAACATTAAAAGCATTACATTTGATATCCAGAGGCATTCAAAAATTAAATACACTTGATGTGGAAAATCATAGTTATTCCAAATTTATTTTGATTATGGAAACATTTAATAATTTTTATATATAGTATAGTTTTATATATAGTATGATGTTTAAGAGGCGGAACCCTTTAATTGGCTCTTCTTTACGGCCAGTGCATGAGGTCACAACACCAGATGCTTGGAATGTAAACTGTATCTGCAGCTGGACATGAGCATTAAATCTGTTTAAAGTAGCATTAAAAAGGGCATTCAAAAGCATTTAATCAGATTTGCTGATACCTGCAGAAAGCCTGTTGAAAAATCAGCTATCCCTTTAAGATCACAGCTGTGAACCAAAACAATTCTTGTGGTATCCCAAAGGTCTTAAAGTTTTTTATTCATGGCTTTTTATCAACCTCATCATTTTGCATTCACCTCAGAGTGTCTGCGTATTGGCATGTGAACGTCGTTTCCTGCTCCCGTCAGTGTTTACGTCCTGACTGTGTCGCTGTAACGACCCCTTTAACCCAGTGTTCTACGTGTGAAGTCTGTATCTGTAAAGGAAGAGGTCAAGGGCAGATTTATTTCTAGTACTTAATTCTTGTGTTTCAATGCGTCTTTTCCTGAAATTGTTTGTAGTCTATAGAGTTTGGTGTGTAATAAAATGAAATCTGGACCTTTCTTTTGGTCACCCAGCAGCTTTCAGAGGGACGATATATCTGGTAAGCTAATGCTGCTCCAGATTATTATTTATTTTTTTCCCACAGGTCTTGCATAATTGTTTTTTTAGTTAGAATTAATTGTTGTAGAAAGATATTGTTTGAGGAATATAAAGTTTAAAGCTACACAGGGTATCTGTAGTTAAACATTGTTTAATTGACCGTCAGAATACACATCCTAATGCACTACAGAGTAAATGCTTTAATATTATTGGTTCCTCTTTTATTTTGGTGGTTTTTGTGGTAGTACAAAAGCTCTGTGAATGCTTATCTGAGTCTATGCTCTTCCTGACAATCTACCCTGTCGTAACCTTATCATCGTAATGTCTCACTTCAGCCGTGTTAAAATTAAACAGTGGGGAGTTACTCCACTGATGTAATGTTCTCTAGTGTCTTATCACTTATCCCTTTCAGACCCCTGTGTTATTTCCTGTGTTGACATTCTCAATTTTAGATACTGATAGATACTGGCTTTTCCTTTTTTGCATTAATTTATATTGTTTGTCGATCTGTGTTTCCCCTTTTCCAGCCCAGGAAAGACCTCCACTTCCTCATGGAGACCAACAATGAATACAAGGGTCTGCTCGGATGCTTCCCTGACACCATCGGAGTCCATAAGGTATATTAACTTTATCCTGTTTCAATAAATAAACAGAATGACATAGTTCTGTATTCTGTCTTTAGTCCCTGGTGCTATTTCTAAAAAGCAGTAAAATATAAATCGAGTCTGTTTACCCCTCTGGATTAACTGATTTATTAGCGTTGAGTCAGTTTCCTGTGGTGAGGAAAACTAACACCATGGGGCTTTTGACTAAATGTCAGAAAATGATGGGATGGGATGGGATGAGAACGGCTAAGAAACAAGTTTTAGAGTCAAAGAACGTGACAAAGCAAGAAAAGCTAGAAGCACTGTTGTTGTTGTTGTCATCACTGGACACGGCTTTAAATGTCAATAATGGAGTTTAATGCTGAAATCACAGCATTTCCACTTTGTGGGTGAGTTTGATTATGAGGCTTTTTAAGGTATAAATTTCTCATGTGAATTATTATCTCATGTTAATCCATGGTTCAGACTAAACTGTCAGAGTCCTGACCTTGACACAAGCTGTACAGAAAATACAAGAGATTTGTGATTTTATTTTGGCTCTTTTCGGTCTACAACAGAGCTGTAGCATATAAATTATCAGTTAATGCAGCATGTAAAGATTGAAACACACTGTTATTTTGGTCATCGGTCAATGAGTTTTTCAGAAGAAAACTTGATACCATAATAAAAATGTGTCGACAATGACCTTTATACTTTATTCAGTGGGTGATACAGTCTGCGGATAAATGGTTCTACCAAAACCACCATTGAATCAAAACTAAGTATGTTCATGTACGTGACTTCCACCTGCTGTTGATAGTCTTCATGGAACCCCTTTAAGGCCTTGTTTACACGACAACATTTCACCCAAAAACACACAAATATTTCCTTTACCTTGTTGGGTTTACAAAACAACAGAGTGAAAACAATTCCCGTTTACATCAGAACACTGAGAGGCCCTAAAACGCCTTAGTATGTGTGCACGGACACATTTAACTTTGTAGTGACAAAGCCCACACGACACTACATGTTCTTCCACAGACTGGAGGAAATCCAGCCAGCTGTTTATGTTGTCGTTCCATTCACACATGGAAATTTGAAAGAAAGTTGTCAGCATTTTCATTGAAAACCCTGGCTCACCTATTAATAAGGTAACGATGCCTGTTGCATCCGAGGAAAAAAATCCATTCTGGAAGCCCCGTTTGAAAGTTTCTGTTGTAGGTCTGTCTTCTGAAACCATGTTTGTGTGTTATAGGAGTCATGTTTTGTGTTTTTAAATGGAATTATACATTTTAAACCATTTTCTTGTGGTCTACATAAAGTGCAAATGCTATGCTTGGGTCTGAATTCTTCATCAATTCAACTCCACAGGTCCATTTTCAACCCTATTTCTGAGTAATGACACCAGAAAAGTCATTTTGAGTGCTGGCCCTTTAAATGCAAATAAGCCACTTAACGCCCCACCCTCTCCAGGTTGTTGACTCTGCTGCTTTTTCCCATTCAACCATGTGTGTTCATTAATACAACCAACAACATTTTAGGTGATTGCCTCAAAGTTTGGACATATTTTCAGTGTGGACTACAACTGCTGCTACTGACAAACAATTGTCATATTCAGAGAAATGTTCATGGGAAGTCTTGACCTTATATGTGCAAATGTCATGAGGTAACTAGTTATAGATGTGACAAATTAAGAATTAAAAGAGGTTGTACAAATCCATTTGATTTTTGTCTTTGGTTGGCCATGTGTGTCTGGTTGAATTATGTCGGGTGGACTACATGAAAAATGAAATTGAATTGAATGACAACTGAATGATTTGATTCATTTTATCGGTTCAGTTGGCTTGGTTTTATTGGATGTGGCTGGTCAGAGGGCCTTTCTCACATTGATTCATTGTTTTACCCCCTTTTTTTTTTTTTTGGTGTCTATTTAATCAGGCCTAGAGGAAGACCAAAGAGGAGATTTATGGATGTGGTGAAAGAGGACATGAAGTTAGTTGGTGTGAGTGAAGAAGAT
>JAPTGZ010000017.1:26111365-26128853 GCA_029814645.1 Fowleria isostigma
TGTGTGTGTGTGTGTGTGTGTGTGTGTGTGTGTGTGTGTGTGTGTGTGTGTGTGTGTGTGTGTGTGTGTGTGTCAGGGATCATTAACCTCATGCTAACCTAGAAGGTGGTCTTTGGCTCAGCCCACTCTCTCCTGGACCACCAGTGCAGAAAATATCCTCATCATCCAGTCACCCTCGGACCAGATTCCCACACCCACAGCAAACCACAGATCACTGTGACCAGCACTGAGGTCGACCCTGTATTGGTGAATCAATTTCCAAGCTGAAGTGTTGTTTCCTCTAACTGCCTGTTCATTTTTAATTATGTTGTAATTGTGTATTTTAAACCTTTACTTGATTACGTAATTTCCTTCATAATATAAAAGACACAGTCAAATTTTAATACATTAGTGCATCAGGAGACACTAAAAAATGAAAATAAAAATATATACTATATATAAAAATAAAGAAATAATGAAAATATAAAGTTGAAAAAGGGAAAAGAGTCAGGAAGAATAAGAATAAGAATAAGAATAAGAATAAGAATAAGAATACTGTTGCAGTTTATCTTGAAAAAATATTAATCAAACTTTAATACAAATTACTAAAGAGTGAGATGTTCTTTTGTGGTACAAACATTTTTCCAAAAGTTTTAAGTACAAAACTGCAGTTGTGGGAAAAAAAATATTAGACCACCTATGTTATCTTCAGTGTCTTGTTCATTTTAACAACTAAAGGGACATTTGTTTGGACAAATATAATAATAACAAAAATAGCTCATAACAGTTAAATTTAACAGCTGATATCTATCAATTTTCCATGGTTTTCTCAAAAATAACCAAGATCACGTAAGTTCTTATATTATTAGCTATGGCATTATACTGAGAAAAATGGTGCTTTTAGGCATCCCATGTTTTCTTTTCTGTTTTAGTCACATGATACATACAGGAGTTAACCCATAGAGACCCAAACAGCCACCGGTGACACAAACCATCTACAGACGTAAACTGTTTAATACCTGTTGTTTGGTTTTGGTCCTATCAATACATGTAAATAATTTCTGTAAAATTCAGTTTGTCCTCTTTTCATGGTCATCAGATATGACCCATTTGGATGTTGAGAGGCTCTGTAATTACCGTGGAAACACTGTCATCTTCTACAACATTGATTAACCTGTAAAGCCCATAGAGTTGAATCAATGACAGTGGATGGAGACACTTTATTTTCCATTCCGCAAGATATCTTTGCTGAAAAAGTAACTTTTCATAATGTTTGAATATAATTAACTTTAAATTTACTCTGAGTTTTTATGAACATCTATATGATCTGTGAATTAAATATGGGGAAAATACATGATTTAGACCAAAAAATTAAAAAAAATACAGAGGATAATATTTAAAGGAAAAAACGGTAATAAATCAGTTACGAAAGGTAGAAATAGAGGAAACTACATTTTGGAACTGCCACAAAAGTAGCACTGGGTCTTTGTGAGTTAATTTATGTATCAGTGATACTAAAACTGACAGAAAAATAAGAAATTATATCTTCATTTTCAATATTTTAATGCAAAAAGGGCATCAGCATTAAAACATCACTTTTACTGATACAACTTTTAGTTTGCTGTTGATTATAATATATGTGTCAGACTGTTTGATGATAAAAATGATTAAATAATTTCAGTTGGAACTTTGATAATAAACAAATTTTACCCAAAGTAGAATAACAAAACTATTACATAGGTTTTATTATAATAAAACCTTCTTCTCCACCTCCCTCTGTTCTTTTCCTTGTGTGAACCCCTCAGTGTAAGATAAGCAATAAATATATTATCAAAATTTTAGTACAAAAAGTGCCCATTAAAACATCACTTTAACTGATACAACTTTAAGTTTCCTGTTGATTATAACCATCAGACCGTTTGACAATGAACATGATTAAATGATTTCAGTCAGAGCTTTAATGTAAAACTCATTTAACCCAAAGCAGAGTAATTCAACTATTACATAGGTTTTATTATAATAAAATCTCTTTCTCGTCCTTTCCTTGTTTGAACCCTTCAGTGTGAGTCTTGTATCTGTCAGACCTGTTGAGTTCGGTAAGTGGACTCTCAGTCTCAATAGGGTTTTTTTAAACATTTGTCTCTGTCGTAAGGATTTCTTATCCTAATAGACTTCTCACACAGTATTTTGTCAGTCTTGTTATGTCTATTTACAAACATACAGGGACAGAAACTTCTAATGGAGAAGTTTTCTGACATCCAAATAAATGTTTTAAAATATTACCTTATCATAAAGAATCTAGACTCTCAGTTGTGCAATCAGTTATCATTGTGTGACATATCCTTTTGCTGTGTTTAGGTTTTGCGGCTTCTTGCTGCTTCAATGTACCTGATGTATCAGCGCTGTAGTCTAAGCTACAAGTGTGTGACGTCTGACCGAAGTGATTCCAAATCTCTCCAAGGCCCATCTTGGGTCAGGACTTTATGACTTCAACAGCTATTTGAGTCCAAAGAGATAAAATATCAGCTTTATTTGTACCAGCTGAGCAAAACAAAGGACTGAGCAAAATTACAAAACGTTATTTCCAGTCTCTCCTGGAAAAAGTTTCATTTCAACAATAGAGGATGTGGTAGTAAAAGAAACGAAAAACTCATGCACATGTGCTTGTCTTTTCCCTTCTCTGCTCTTTGTAGTTTTAAAAAACACACACACAAATAGAAACTACAATGCTACCACGCTGTTTGTGCTCCCTGACCGGACACTACCATAAAAAAACTAATATTAGAGTCTGGAATAAGTGTATGGCTGTACACAGAGCTTATACGACAAGGAGCCAAGGGTCAGATGATTATACCTACTGTAGCTTTGTCTGTGAGTCACATCTTGAAAACATTACTCACTCGAGTCAAAAGTTTACAGAACTCATCTTTAGGTTTTTATTAAATGTTGCTTTCAATTCTTTCAAACTATGCTCCTACATCTGTTTAAAGACGTCCCTCTGATATAAAGAAGGCTGAAATTCAGGAAATTTTTTTAGAAATGAGGAACAGGAGAAGTAATAGACAGAGGACTAATATTCAGGAACACAGGAAAAATTACTCAGCATTTTTTCCAGTGTCAAAAGTATTTTCATCAAAAGCAATAAATTTGGCTCCATATTAAGTAAATGTGGATCTATTTTGAGTAAACTGAGCTTCACACTAAATAAGTTTGGCTCTATATTGACTACTTTGGGCTCCATATTGAGTAAATTTTTGCTCTATACTGAGTAAATTTGGATCTATATTGAGTAGATTTGGCTCCATATTGAGTAAATTTGGTTCTATATTGAGTAAATTTGACTGTATTGAATGAATTTGGCTCCATATTAAGTAAATTTGGTTCTATATTGATTACATTTGGCTCAAAATTGACAAAATTTGGCTTTATATTGAGTAAATTTGGCTCTGTATCCAGAAAATTTGGATTTATATTGAGCAGATTTGGCTCCATATTGAATATATTTGGCTCCATATTGAATAAATTTGGCTCTATATTGAGTAAATTTGACCCTATATTGAGCAAATTTGGATCTATTCTGAGTAGATTTGGCTTCATATTGAGTATATTTGGCTCCATACTGAGTAAATTTGGATTTATATCAAGTACATTTGGCATTTGGTAAATTCTGATCTATACTGAGTAGATTTTACTGTATATTGAGTTTGGAGAACTCTACTCAGAGCAACTTCTACTCTTTTTAGAGAGGGACCAAATGTTATCTGAGTAGAAACAAGTTTTTTTTTTTCAATTTGAGTATACTTTACTCCAATTTCCTGTGAAAATGTTCACATCTGTCCTGGTTCAGTGTCACATGGAGGTTTTGATGGTTCTGTGGGCAGACCTCGATACCCAGGACCACAGTGGGTTACTGCCAACACAAACCCAGCTCTCAGCTAAACAGTGCCCCACAATCCTTTGCTCCAAACAGGGCAGGGAGGGGGCTGAGGGGTTGATGAAAGTCTGAACAGGCCGGAGGAGGGACACACCGGCGCCATGGCGATCCCTAAGACAACTTATCTCTCCTCTCACAATGATAGTGCCTGTCAAAATAACTGCCAAGATACATAGCCAGCCAGGAACTGGTTAACTCATGCACTGTCCAATCAGAGGGTCTGCTGCAGGGGTCTCTGTCTTTCTCCGCCTCAGAGGGCTCTCCGGGGCCCAAGTTCCACAAACACACATTATCTCTGTCTCAGTGCTCACTATCTCAAAGTTTAAATAGGTCTTAAATATATGAGAGCTCAAAATAAAAGGCTTTATAATGGCTTAACATGTGAAGTTTAACATGCAGTGAATGCAGGTTCAGTGGTGTGACTGTCGTTTAGGATTAGTGTTACTGCAGACTGTCCGTCTTCTTCATTCCCTAGCCTGACATATAGCTTTTTTCCACCCTAGATAACTCAGTGTGTACTGTGTGTGGCCCTTAATCTTCAGAATTTGTAAGATGTTGTTTTATCTGTGTTTGAGTAAAGTAAACCTTAATTAACGCGAATAAAATATGTAAACTCAACAAAATCCTATAAACAAAGGATTAAAAAAAATACATTTTTATTCCTTTTGATGTTCAAGTAATTCTAGATTTCCTTCCTTCACTGTACTTATTGATGAAGAGTTAGTTTTGTTTTTTCTTTTATTTTTAGGGTAGTTTATAGTGTTTAGGTGATGTGTACTGTTGCCTCCCTCCCTCCCTCCTTCATGTTCTTCATCTCCCTCTATAGGATATTTATTGTAAAATGTCGCCCCCTAGCGTTGTAATTGGGAGATTTTGTTGACTTTTTTCCTCACGTTACATTTTTATTCATCTCTTTATTTTCATTCTAGATCTTTATTTCTATCTTAACCCTTTTCTATGCAGTTCATCATCACCATTATTTTTTTTTATCTTTTTACTTTTGATTATTTTATCCTTTCAGCTATACTCAGTCATTGTCATTAAGTGTCTCCTGATGTTTTAAATTTAACCATGTCACTTGTATTATGAATGGAATTATTCAAGTAAAAGTTGATGGGAATAATATTATAATTACCGAAATTAAATACTTTAGGTCACTGAGTGAAATGACAGATGTTGCCTAGTAACACCTGGTGTACCTCAATATGGTAGTCAGTTACAAGGGCTGCATCATCTTTAAAACAATAACCTATAATAATAAACTATATATTGTCAAACACATGACCAAAATCAGCCCGCTAAGGGGTCCAATCCAGTCCATGGGATGACTTTGTGGAATTCAAAAATTGCACCGAAGACATTAACCGTCAAGGGTGTCAAAATAATTTTAGCTCAGGGGCCTTATACAGCCCAATTTGGTCTCAAGTGAACCAGCAAAATACAGTTAGAATAACCTAAAAATAATGACAACTCCAAATTTTTTCTCGCTTTTAGTTAAAAAAAAAAAAAAAAAGTAATCAATATAAAAAGGTTTATATTTGCAAAGTATCCTCTCACAAAGAATGTAAATAGCCTGAACAAATACATACAACATGAATGCCTTAAAAGAAATGCCCTTTTGTGTGATCTGTAATGCACATGTGTAAATGATAACCTGAGGCATCATATTGCAGTTGAACAAGTACATTAGCAAAGTACTTATACTTTGTTAATTCCCACCTCTGCAAACCAGTAAAATAAACACTGTCAAAAAAGCAAGTTTACATTATGAAAATGTTACATATAAAAAGTATCATTTTAAAAATACTTTTTTAAAATGTGAATATCCATGAACAACCTGAAATTTTGTGAGTAGATTTTTTTTAGGTATCTATTTTACTTGAGTATTTATTTTTCTGGCAACTTTTATCTTTTATTCCCTACATTTTTGTATTATATCTGTACTTTATACTCCTTACATTCTCAGAATAGGCTCATTACTTTTTCAGACTAAATGGATGTGACTGTAAAATACATTGCTTCAGAAATGATTAAATTAGTGTAGTGGAGGCGAGCACTGGGTCAGTAGTAGTACCATCCGCTGGGGAATTAGAAAACAGAAACCTTATGATTTTGCCTGGTTAAATGAGTTACTTTTGTGCTTAATTACAATTGAGAAGTTGTACTTACTTTATTTAAGTAAAACTTAAATGAAGAGGTTGAATGAATACTTGTGCTTTTACAAGACTATTTTTTCACACAAGTATCAGTACTCCTATTTCAGTATAGAATATGAGTTCTTTTGCCACTTCTGCTGGTTTTCCCCTTTTGACATGTACTATAATATACTAAAATGTTATGGATTTATTTGATCAAACACTGATAGACAAATTAAAAAGGCAGTTCCCTGACCGGGAATCGAACCCGGGCCGCGGCGGTGAGAGCGCCGAATCCTAACCACTAGACCACCAGGGAAAGCGCTGTCTGAACGTAAATCAAAAGTGTTTTTATAGTTATTTACTTCATATGCTTGATTGTATGTGTTTATTTATTCGTTCAGACAGGCACCGTATCGACTACAATAAAATGTTCTAACACTGGTAGTCTTGGCTAGTTTCTACCAACACTTTCATATCTTGAGTCTCACATGTAGCCCCGACGGCGCAGCTTCTCCCGGGCTCATTCTTACTAAAGTGATGTACGTGTATCTGCCACCAGGGGGCGGAGTGAAGGGAGAGGCGTCATTTTGATAATAACGTTGGCCAGCGGATGATGCACGCAAGGTATGGAAGCATTTTACCTGCTTTTATGTAGAATTCACATAGCAATACGTCGCACGTGTATTTCATTGTTGTGCACAGGCCGTTTTGAGGACCAGGGAAGCCTCCCTTTAAGGTAATGGGCTCTCGTCAAAGGCTGCGGGGTGTTAAATATGCTTACTATCTCCACCAGGTGGCTATTGTCTTGTAAACAAAGTAGCTAGCTAGTGCCGTTAGCGGCGGCGGTGTGGTGAGCTGTCAGGTCAGCTGAAAGCCTGGACCTTGTTCAGTGTGTTTGCTTCGACTGGCCGGGGGCACAGGCGGGAGTAACATTAGCACAAGAGGAGAGCTGTGTTTTCCTGAATGTGTAAATGAAGAAGAGGCTGGTTGCTGGGTTGTTGACTGGCTGATGGAGGAATTCCCACTCACCAGAGCTCTACGTACGGGAAAATGTAGCTAGCATTAGGTGAGGGCTAACATTTCTTTTTTAGTTTTGCTTTACCCCGGGTGCATTTGGTGTTATATAACTATATATCCAGACGTGCATGAACTACTGCTCCTGGACGTGTGTGTGTTTTTTAGGGTTTGTGAAATAAGGTAGCTGCTCTGTGTGTTTACATCACATTTCCAAAGGCGCTGCTAATATATTAGAGATAAACACCGTCGGGTTTCAGCATGATTATTACATAATGAAACGTGAGTTAGCCGTAGTAAATAGCAGCAGATGTGTGTTTCCTGTGCAGCAGAAGTGCATTTTCCATCCTGCTGGTCAGCCATTGTTAGCTGAGTGGGCTGACATGATTATTATAGGATGCTTTCATCGCCCTCCACTTAGGCTGATGAGGCTCCCCCATCAGTTCTAAGGCTTCTACAGACCATTGAGTCAACCACCTTGTATGTATGTGTGTGTGTGTATCTGCTAATCCTGTCCTCCTTTGCTCTGCAGGGGGAGAAAGAAGAGTGTTAGTCCGGTGTGAGAGGAGGAGATCAGCCCCCAAGTTGTTGTGTCTGCTGGTTTGGACACAGACTGGGAGTGTGTGGATGTTTGTATGGGTGTGTTTGATTGTGTGCACATTTAGCAGCCTGGCCTGATGGAGAAGAGAGACAGGAAGCCGGGATATTTTGCCAGGTAAGTAACCCAGTGAGTTTATGTGTGTTTTTAATGTGGATCATGATGAGCTGTAAATGTTTATTTTATGACCAGTGACCTTTATCTTAATTTTACAAAGATGATGTATTCGCTTGTAACTTGGCCCCAAACCTTGGATTTCCAGTGATGAAACAATTCAAGACGTAAAATTTAGAATCATGTGTACAGCTCCAATCACTGTCCTCTGCTATTACAGAAAACTCCATTGTTTTACTTCAGGAAATATAATATGACATATTATTTTAGGATTTATTTTTATTAAATTACAAGTCTTAACTACAGTCTAGTCTGCTAGACAAGAGAGTTGTTAAATTGATTGATATCAGCTCAAATTACCAGAGTTCCCATTATCTTGAACTCCAGTGTACAATAAGGATCAATTTAATAGTCTGCTCTTATTTACTTACACTGATAGCATAATATGGTGATTTGGTACACAAGGAAGGAAATGTTTTACTAGCCCTTGCATGTCACCAGAATGATCTGCTGTGTGTCTGTCTTAAGAAATATGTTTAAAAATCATACATGAAGATTGTAATGAGTTAAAAAAAAAAAAAAGTAGAAATAGTAATTGCTAAATTTAGTGGCAAAGGTAAATTTTGTATTTTGTTTCCACTGGAAAAGAACATTTAGAAAATGAAAACAATTTGATTCTCACTTAAGTTAGTAATAAACAAGTATGTATGATTTGTTGAGTTACTCTTAAAGCAACATCATGTTTCATTTGTAATGATTATGGCATTTAGCACTGGATATCAAAAGGAGAATTATAATTTAGATTACAATATAAATTTGTAATCTTACAAGATTATAATATTATGAATTTATCTAAAGAACTGTTTCACCAGTTAAGATTATGTTTCTGCACCATAGCATTTTCCCACCCAAAACATTTTACAGCAGAAAAAATAGCCTATTCACCACAGCTTTAGGTTTCTTGTCATTAAAATTTTTGTTTTTAAAATGTATTTATTTTAGCTTTATTTAACCGTGTAAGTCAGTTGAGAACTGATTCTCATTTAACTAACAGCCTGGCCAAGAGGCAGCACACGTTACATGGAAAACAAACAACTGGACAGATTAAATATACAACAAATAAACAGGATGGACAGCAGAACCGATCCCAGTGACGTAGAACAACCTTTTCCTTCTTTGTTATTATGATGTCTTTTGAAAGAGTGGTATTTGGGCTATATACAGATATTTACTCATCTACTTCAAGAGCTTTTGTTTGAATGTAAAGTATGTTTTTAAGAAAAAAATCCCCTTCAGTGACATTTAATTTCATTCATTTTATTCATTCCAATCACAATGATTGGAAAGGAGCAGAATGAAGAAAACTTATAATACCTGCCCCTTTCTTACAACATCTGCTACATCAGAAAATCGCCATTATGACAAAAAACTGTTTACACAACAGTCAATAAAGTAAACCAATCCAAAATTCAAAAAAATAAATAAACTTAAAACGCATTGATGACATACAGGTTGTGACTCAGACATCTGCCATCATTATGCATCTTCTAATTATTTATGCCCACTTTGTTTGACTGAGTGACAGGTGGTGTTACGTTCACTGCCCCTGAGCTTCGGCCTTCTGATACCACCTCATGCGTCAGAGTTTTTGCACGCATCAAGTGAACAGGGATCATGTTGAATTCTCAGATTGGCTTTTGGCTGTGTAGTGAAACATGAGAGCAGGAAATGAGTGGAAAGAGGCTTCTCACAGCTACGGTTCATAGACTAACAAGAAAATCATTGATTTCCAACAAAGAACCCCCTGATCCCCCATCTGACGTCAAACAAACATGCCACGTTCTAGAACAGCTTGATAGACTAATTAATGACGACTGGCAGGTTTTGACTTTAGGGCTTAGAGGATTCTTAAACTCAACAAACATCGCTACTGTGCAATTTGGCTGGAATGTATCTAAAAAAAAAAAAAGCCTAAACTTGTATTTAAGACTGTTGTTTTCATTTTATTAAATTTCATGGATGAAGATTAGAAGAGAAATATAGTTGCAGAAAAAAAATTATTAGACCATCCTATGTTTTCTTCAATTTGTATTTCATTTTCATGCCGGGTTCAACTAAAGCAGTGGTTCTCAAAGTGTGGGGCGGGCCCCCTAGGGAGGTGCGAAGGCTTGCCAGGGGGTCATGGGATCACTCCTGGAGGGTTTTTTTTTTTCCCAGGTTGGAACATGCACAGTCTGTACAGTTTGCACTTTAATGGGCTAAGCAGTGCAATGTAAACTGGCTCATTACAGCCACTGATATTATTGTTAAAATGTCCATTTTTAGCACCAAAATTAGTTTGTTGTTTTAAAAACATTTAATTTATTGTCATAGGTATAAGATAATTGCATATGTCATATTTTTATAAATATTGTCTTAGGGAGCAGTCTGGTTGAGTTTATTTGAATTACCGTATTTTTCGGATAATAAGTCACACTTTTCAAAAAATGGATCATGAAGAAGAAAAAAACATATATAAGTCGCACCGGAGTATAAGTTGTGGGACCAGCCAAACTATGAAAAAAAGTGTGACTTACAGTCCGAAAAATACGGTATTCAAGCAAAAATCAAAGTTACTTTTAATTTGAACAACAAATTATTCAAGGAAAATGAAAACGTATTATTATGATTTGGATGTTTCTTTCAATAAAATTTATAATTGCACCACTGGTACCATGTTTATGGGGGCCTGGAGATTTTTTTTTTTTTGAGGGGGGGGGCAGAAAAAGATTGAGAACCACTGAACTAAAGGCACATTTGTTTGGACAAATGTAATGATAAGAACAAAAATAGCTCATAGGAGGTTTAAGAGCTGATATCTGTCCATTTTCCATGGTTTTCTGGATAATAACCAAAATTACATAAGTTCTTACATCAATAACTATGATGTTGTACTGACAAAAACAGTGCTTTTAGACATTCCATGTTTTTTTAATTTGTTTTTTTTTTTGTCTGTTTTAGTCACATGATACACACAGGAGTTAGTATTTGATTGCATAACCATTGTTTTTGATTACTTTTGATGGTCTAATAATTTTTTTCTGCAACTGTATATAATATAGGTCAAACATTCCACAAATCTGATGGAACCAAATGCATCTAGAACAAGAAAGTAAATGTTTGATTATGTTTGAAACATCAGAGAAGTTGGTAGAGAATCCAGTGCAGCCTAATGCATTTTACTCTTTTGTCTCAGTTTACATGTTTGGGTGATGCTACTATGATTTGTCTTGCCATTTTCTAATGTTACAAGTATTACATTATGAAGAAGAGGAATGGCATTATACAAGCCTCACTTCCCAGTCTAATTAGTAGGTAGGCAGAACATTAGAGTTTAATGGGATGTTAGCGCCGTGCCAAGTTAGGGACCATGTTTTTCTGCAATGGCAGTGTGCAAAGCTGTGGGAGTGAGTGTCGGAACAACACAAAAGGGGTGTGAGATGATAACTGTTGGCTCACCAAGTCCTCAGCTGAAGCTTCATTTTGTCTTTGTGGACAGTGAGAGTGGGACATTGCAGGAAGTTAAATAAGCCTTATCTCTCAACACAGCTACTGCTGTCACATGTACTGGAGCTCGCCTGCTTGCACCATATGCTGACTTTTTCCTGACAAATAGAGCAAAAGTCAATCTGGCGCACAGGCATCACAGTAGCAATGAAAACTATTAACCCGTTATGGACTTGTACTGGAACAGCAAGTTGTGTCACATGTATGTTGGAGAGAGATAGATTAAAAACTTGGTCAGAATAAAAATATGGTTCCCATGGGGTCTTAAAAAAAGTCTTGAATTTCCAAATCTGCATTTACTACCTTTATTTTAAAAAAAAAAAAAAAGTGTAAAAGGTAATAGAATAGAATAGCCTTTATTTTTAAATTTGTTAAAGTAAGTGTTAAGTTTTGTTGCCTTAAACCTGTTTGTTGTATGGTGTTTAAATGTGTCTGGGAAATGTCCAAGCTGAAAAGAAAGTAATGCTAGTCAACTCAGTACCACCTGTTCCAACTTGACCATTTATATTAAAATTGGGAACCAATTATCGATAACTTTGCCCAAATTATCAAAGACCATTCAACCCAACACAGAAAGTCACACATTTTTGCCAGTATGGTTGTGAAATGAGCATTAAATTCTGTTCTAAGTAGTCTTCAATAGGGCTTAAAAAGTCTTACATTTAAATTGTAGAAACCTGTAGGAACCCTGCAAAACAAAGTGCAAGAGCCTGATCTGAATATGTCCACATTTATGGTATATACACATATATTTGATGTAAAATTATTATATCTTGAAGCTCCAATTTCCTGATAAACCTATATTATGACACTTCCACCACAAACTTCAACACAGCATCTATATACAGTGTACATATGTAAAGCCATGCAAAGAAGACATAGTCAGTGAGCTCATTTACATGACCATAAAAATCTGATAACTGGGAGCAATCCGACAATTGCTGTAATCAGATGCGATGTTATGTACTTGTACTTCAGAAATGCGATAATTGGAAAAACCCTGGTTTATGTGTTTTAGTTCATTATTGGATTTCTTTTGGAGTATGCACCTACATTATGACGTAAGACGTACACTTCTGTTATTTTCAAAACGTCTTGTTGTCCATGGCAACGGCTACAACGTCAACGTTAGATGTCCTAATGCGGGTGCGAATAAGACTACAAAATAGGTCACATGCTGCTGCTGCTATTTTTCATTTCATTTCATTGTTTATTTACTTTTTTCGTTAGGCTCATGGTATCACTGTGTAACTTCTGTTTATATAGTTGGAGTGTTTTTTGTTGTTTTTTTTCCTTGTGCAGCTGTAAAAAAAACCGCGATAAATCAGATTAACCTGTATACATGCACGAAGACATCGGAGTATTTTGGAGAAATCTAGGTGTGTTAATCCGATGCCTTTATCAGATGAATCCCTTCAGATGATCCTGTTTATATGGTCACTTGAATAACCTGATAACTCCAGAAATCAGATAATGATAAGAATATTGGTGTGTATGTAAAAGGGCTCAATGTTACATAGCATCTCTGTCTGGGCTCCATTAGTAAAGACACAGAAACACCCTGCTCACGATTGTTACCACAGTCACAGCTCTATGGCACCTGGAAACGTTTCACTTGTCGAGTGTTCTCCAGAAGGTAAGGGGGAGTGTGAAAGAAAGTGGGCTTTCGAATCTAGACACCAGATTGTTCCTCGTGTACTTTATTATGATTAAAAAAAAAACACAAAACATGAAAATACAGGAACAGTCAGAGTGAAACCAGTACAGTTGAACCCATCATTCTTCTTGGTAGTTCTTACCAAGAAGAATGCTGACCTGGGCAAATGGAACCTACACAGACATTAACAATCATTCTAGCTTTTTTTTTTTTTTTTTCTGTCATACGTCGGTGAAAAACAGTACGTCAGAGGGTGGAGCTGTGGTGAAAAACGCTGCAATGAAAGGAACAGACAGACTGGAAGATTCAAGGAAATACCCCAGAGTGAAACAGACGGTGCAGTCGAGAATGCGTCTGCAAATTCCTGAGTTCAAGACCAGATGTGAGCTGCCTCAGCTTAAGTGGGAGAGTGACCTGTGGGAGAGGCCTGAGCCGTGTCTGTCTGCAGCCTTATCGACCCGCTCATGCCTCTCCATTAAGCACTTGAACATTTAAAACGCTTCACTTCTCTTTTTCCCTTTATTCTTCCTTCGCCTGCAGCTGCACAGGGCAATAACGCTCCAATCACCCACAGCATATGACACATCAGTTTGGTCTTATCTTTTAACAAACTCATATCCACACTTAAGGCTTCGCTGCTCCTAGTAGAGTATGCATTATCCTTAAGTGCACCGCTAACTCGATGTTGCACTGCACTGCAGCATCACCCCATAATGAACCCCAACAGGGTCTGGAGACGCTATTATATAATTCCCTTCGCTATCAATGATTAATCAGGGAGAAAGGACAGCCTGAGAGGACCATGCAGCTGACGCAGCAAAGTAAAAGTAAAAACCCCAGTGCAATAACGCAGTAGCAGCACCTGAACAGAAGGTCAGAAATATAACTGAAGTCTAATCTTTCAGTGACTCAGACTGTAAACAAGCGTGTGCCACCCAGTGTTTGCAGAGTGAGATCCAAAAGTGAATCATGGTGTTTTTTTCAGCAACAAAACATTTTTTCAAACTTTACTTTTGTTTATTTAAGAGGGCTTTAAATACTCAATACCAAAAGAGCTTCAAGTTGTGCCTTCTTACAGTAGTGGAAAAAAATTTGGACGCTTTTAAAACTTTACATCGGGGGTCTTAAACTCATTTTCATTCAGGTGTCACATTTAGCCCAATTTGAGTTTAAGCAGGCAGGACCAGTAAAATAATGACATAACCTATGAATAATAACACCTCTTAAATTTTTCTCTTTGTTTTAGTACAAAAAAACACCATTAAATTATGAAAATAATTACATTTTGCAAAAATGTGAATAACCTGGAAAAAAAAGACATTTTATGAGAAAAATTAGTGCAATTTTGACAATATTCTCAATTTATCATTTATTTATACATGTACTTTACACCTAATGTTACACAAACATGGTAACAGGCAGAATATTGTTAAAATTGCACATTTCAGGTTCACATTTGTTTTTATTTATGTATTTATTTGCATTTTACTGTTAAAGGATAGTTTGTATATGTAAATATTTTCAGAGTGTAATGTCATTTTTTTTCACTAAAATTTTTTTTTTTGCATAATTTTTCAAGAAGAAAATTTATAGTTGTCATTATTTATAGGTTATTATGTTCTTTTACGTGAGACCTCACTGGTCTGTTAGTGGAACCTGAACTAAAATGATTTTGACAAACTTGACCTAATTTTTGCACTTCCATCCTGCGGACTGGACCGGAACCTTTGGTTGGCCAAATTTTGCCCATGGGCTGCCTGAGACCCCTGCTTTACACACTCTCAAATATTATCATGAAATATTTACAGAAGATTATGTTTTGTGTTTCGAAATGTGTGGCTACATCAGACAGACACAGATAGAAATAATTATATTTTGTTAATTGTTAACAAGAAAAAACTAAAGTAAACTCTTTAGATTCAACATGTCCTTGATGCGTGCATTAATTTGTTGAAACATTCTGTTTTGACCTCAATTGGAACAGAGCATGTGCAGAAGGGAGGATGTGAGTTTAGAGAATGGAACAATACTGGACAGAGTTCAGTGATTTATGAGTGATTCTTAATGCAATACAGTCACAGAAAAAAATTATTAGACCATCTTATGTTTTCTTCAATTTCTTGTTCAATTCAATGCCTGGTACAACTAAAGGTACATTTGTTTGGACAAATATAATAACAATAAAAATATCTCATAAGAGTTTAATTTTAGAGCTGATATCTATCTATATTCTGTGGTTTTCTTGATAATCAAAATTACCGAAGTTCTTACATCAATAGCTATGACATTGTACTGATTAAAACAGTGCTTTTAGACATTCCATTTTTCTGTCTGTTTTAGTCACATAATACATACAGGAGTTAATACTTGATTGCATAACCATTGTTTTTGATGACTTTTGATGGTCTAAACTTTTTTCCACCACTGTAAGACAAGATCTAGAAATAAAAATTTACTGGCAATAACAAAATAAGTGAGCTGTAGTATCAAAGCTGATGTTGAAGTGACTAATTCAATAACCACTCAGCAAATCAACAATGTTCATGATTAAAAAAAATAAATAAAAATTCAGAATACTAATGAATGTATTGTATTACAGTTTATAATTTGACATTATTACAAACTAAGAATCTTATTGGTATCAACAAGAATTTAAAGTAAATATACTGTAAGTGACAGTTGGTATGTTGCAGTTTAGATGCATAGACTGAATATGGATCTGAGCTTTAACAAGGTTGTCATGGTGATATGTGTAAACCTTAAGTTGATGTTTCTCAAATGGGGGTATGTGTACCCCCAGGGGTACTTGGAAGAAGCCCAGGATGTACTTGAAATTTTTTGGAAAAATACATTAAATAAGTCATCATGTTCAGAATACAAAATAAATAAAAGTAATGCTATAAAACGCAATAAATACATTTATGTAATAGTTTTGTCAATCACCTTGTTTGAGCTTTGGTAACATTTTAAGAACATTTATATTTTATATTATTGAAAATGAGTTTATTTGAGTTAATTCAGTAATTATTTTCTGTTGATTGAAGGTTCATTTATCCATTAATGATCATTTTATTTATTAATGAAAGGACACTTTTCAGTTTGGATTTTGCATAAAATGTAATTATAAAGATTTGTTATTTTGATATAGTAAAGTTAAATATGTGTTTGTTTACAAAGTTTTTAACCTTTGGCATAGGAACAAATTTTGCCTGATTTGGGGTTTTTTTGTTTTTGTTTTGGTTTTTGTTTTGTGTTTTTTCAGTCAAAAATGCTGAAGCGAGAATAGGGGTTACTTGAGTAGAAAAGTCTGTTTCAGGGGCACGCCACCATAAAAAGTTTGAGAACCACTGCCTTAAGTTGTCAAATGTCATGGCAGTGCTTTGTGTGGTGAAATTAACAAGTCTTGTTTTCCATCCCATGAGGCTGAAGAGGCGGAGGCAGCTCAAGCAGAGCCAGTCAGAGAAAAATGAGCAGAGCCCGCCGATCATCGCCTGTCCGGACGTCCCCAATGATAGCGACCCGAACAAGAAGACCACCAAGCCAGAGCTACAGAGAATAACAGCAAAACCACCTGCAAACTCAGGTAAGACTAGACTCAGAGCATCTCACCAGAGGTTTACAGGACCTGTTAAGACAGTACAAGTGGAGTCGCATCACTGTTCTCCACTGTTAATTTAGTATTTATGTGACGGTGTAATCGTGTCTGAAGGCGCTACTGTTAAGATGGTCAGTTTTATTAAATGAAAAATATTCTATTTAACTTGCATGCAAATACACTTATTTTAAATGTTCCACACAGAATACCTTCAGTGCAATATAGATGAAAGCTTTAATTTTAAATACTCTCGCTAATGCTGAACGTCTACAGCTACATTTCATGCTAAAGTGTTGATGCTCTGCTTTCCGGTTTTTACCAAAGAGAACCTCCACAGGTCCTTCACAAGTCTAAAATCCTAGTTTTATTTCACTGATCATGTGGATGTTCATAAAAGTTCAGATTACAGTTTAAGGTTATTAACAGAGAAAACTGAAGAAAAAATTACTTTGTCATTGAAATACATCATTAACTAAACATTAAACAAGTGTGTTTTTCCACTGTCATTGAGCAAACACCAGGGGTTATACTGATAATCAGTGGTGGAGAAGTTGTCGATATTTCCACGGTAACTGCAGAGCCTCTGAACATCTGAATAGGTCATATCTAATGACCATGAAAAGATGACAAACTGCATTTTACACCAATTATTGACATGTATTGATAGGATTAGTGGATCAACAGGTATTAAAGAGTTTAGATCAGCAGATGGTTTGGGTCACTGGTGGCTGTTTGGGCCTTTAAGGGTTAATGTGTTCGGAGAAGGCTTTAGTGCAATGAGAAAAACATAAAGCCAGTGTAAAAAGCCACCGGCAGATACTTGTTCTGTATTGAGAAGTACTATCAAAGTCTGTCCCCCAGTACAACACAGTCTTCAAAAGGCCTTAAAATCACAGTAAATGTTCACGCGTGG
>JAPTGZ010000017.1:26128953-26138989 GCA_029814645.1 Fowleria isostigma
GTCGTTTCCAGTCTCAGCAGTTTTAAACAGGAAGTTGCATAACCTATATCCTGTACTGTTTGACCATTCATGCAGTTAGTCAGTGCTTACATTAAGTAGCAGTGCTTACTGTACCAAATCCTTGTGATGATGGTAGTACGGTATATTTGCTATTACTTTACTCTTCAATGAAGCCATGAAAGTGAGGTTGAGGAGTAAAATAGTTAAAATCTCAGAGGACAAAGTGGTCAGTGTGGTTGATATGCATGTTTTAGCTCACCGGATGAAAGGCCATGAGCTATTGTGAAGGTGCTGTGTCCATCTTCGTCATCGTCTTTGTTCGCTCTCAGAACCTGACAATCTCACAAATTCATCTTGTTATTGATTCTTGATAGAACATGCTGGTGAGCCACAGGGCCATTGCTCCTAATTTTATTTATTTGTTTTACCACTAACTTGTTGATCCAGTGTGTACAGTCAAAATTTTGCGTCATTGCATGAAATATTTAATATAAGGTGGATTTTCTGAGCAGTACCATGTAGACACACAGCCTTCAGTAAGCAGGTGTTATCAGTCAAAGATACTGAGGTTTGGAATGAGATTCCAGCTCCAATAAGAGACTGTGCCACAGTTAACACTTTTAAAGACAATTTAAAAAAGTGTCTAAAAACACACCAGAACTGTCAGCACTAATGTTATGTTTCTCTGTGTCTCCTCAGTGTTCTTTGTTACTTCATTAGCATGCGCCAGTATTCAAGTGTTTCTATTGTGTTAAAAAAATCTTTTTTTTTTTTAGCTATTTTATTTATTTATTTATTGTATTTGTTATCTCTAATTTTTGATACTGTTATTAATGTGAGCCAATTTTCCAGTTCCTCTATGGTGGTATTATTATTATTATTTTTTTTAACTTTTTTTTGTATGTGTTATTTGTTAATTTTGCTATTGTAATGTCATTTCTTCTGACTTACCAGGGACTGCAGATTGAAAGTAGCCTTTGGCTAATTCTGGTATATTTACATTTACATGTACATTATACACTGTCCCTTTAAATAAATTAATTAATTAATAAGAAGAATATAATGTTTAAAAAAAAAAACAAAAAAAAACGGTTCCCTCTAGCCTGCTTAAGACTGGAGAAAATCACTTCAGCAATCAAATGGGAAATTCCAAAAAGTGTGGGGTATTTTCCTAAAAACATCCCAGATCCTGTAAATGCTTGACATTTAGGTGCAGTTTAACAATACTGGACACTTCTTACTAATTCCTTGCACAGGTTTCTGTTGTGATAGAGCTCCTTTGCTATGTCTGTTGACTGGAGAGGGTTGTTTTATTCATCATCTGTTGTTTTTTGCTTTGTTTTGTTCTGTTTTTTCTATGGTGCTAGCTGTGATTCATACACACCCCTGCCCACCTCAGAGCTCTGTTGATACCAGTCAGCATTGCACTTGTGTTATACTGAGAAAACTTTAATAAAAAAAATCTTTATCCAAAAAAAAGGGTTCCCTCTAAGCGAGGTCATAATTTAAGCAATCCATAATGAAGTGCTGTTTTTAGAGGCTGCATCATATCTCGCTGTGCTCGTTGCATTTTGATACCATCACATGGTTGTGTTTATGGTGTAAATCTTCACAGACTTTTACTTTTTAACAATCAGGGCTCTGTTTCCCCGTACAAATTTCAGTCATTTAGTTCCAGTGTTCACCAAAGTGACAGTGCCTGTGTTTGATGCAGAATACAGTACAGAGCTCACAGCTGGAGCCTGGCGGTCTAATGCTTAGTCATGCCCTCGGTTTCCATGGAGGAGGCAGCAGTGTAACGACGCAGTTGCACAGCGGTTTACTAATGGCTTCTATGTTCTTGGCAAGGAAAATAAAGCTGAGTGTGGACTTTGTCTACGACAAGGGTCAGATTGTGTGTACATTTATGATGACTGCTTCAGTGTTTGGGGCTGAATTTAAAACCCAGAGCAAGAGGCGCTGACACGGAATCAAACGGCAGTTAACTTCAGGAGGATTTTATATAACTCAGTGCATTGTTAAGTTGACATTTTAATAAGTTACATTCTGTCTATGGGCGATATTTTCATTACCCCAGTCATTAAATATGTGGTTGTTGTCTTCTTTTTCTTCCTCTTCTTCATCTTCATTGTCTTCTAGATTGTTGTCATCGTCTTCTTCTCCTTTGTTTTCATCTAATCCTTCATTGTCTTATTTTTCATCTTCTTTATTTAATTTTTCTCTTTTATCTTTTTTCATTGTCTTCCTGTTCTTCTTCATCTTCTTCATAATCTTCATTGTAATCATTTTCTCCTTCCTTGTTTTTGTCTTCTTAATTTTATTTTTTTTTCTTATGTGATAGACTACAGTGTAATTTTACTAATTTTCCATCCTTGCCTTCAATTTTGTTGCAGATATTGGCTGTAAAAGTAACAATGAGGCAAAAAGGGAGAAGAGAAAGCCCCCTGGAACAGTGGAGTTCATTGTGAGTATTTCTTAAATCTTCCTAAAAATAACAACCCGCTAAATGAGAACTGGTGCATTATGGGATTTGAGCTGTGTGCATTAAAAACATCCTCAGGGTTGAATTACACAGAGGAGGGAATGTCTCGTTACAGGTGGGACCAAATGATTCCCTCAACAGCATCGCACTTAAGTTCAACATCACCCCAAACAAACTGGTCCAGCTCAACAAGCTCTTCTCTCGCAGCGTCTACCCGGGTCAGGTGAGAGCACGGCCCGCAACACAGAACAGATAAGCACTTAACAATCACATTATTCAGCTAATTGGCTGAGCAGGAGCTGTGTCTCACCATTACAGAAGCTGTTTGTCCCTGATCTCAGCCAGTCGGACACAGACGTTAAATCTCAGACTTCATCTGATCCTGCCTTCTCAAATGGTGTGTCTGAGAAAGCGATGCATGTAAGTAAAGCAGATTTTTGGAATTGGACTAAACAGGTTTTTTTGCTGGAGGAAATACAAAACAAATGCGCTCACTGATAAAGTAAACACCATGTCCTCAAGTAATCTTTCAGATACAGTGTTCATAATTGTATGAAGGGACATTTGTAAAACCAGCCTCAGTGTTCAGATGTCAGCAGTGAGCAGCAGCTATCTGTGTTCATTTACTGTCTTTGAGCTCATCATCTCTGACACCTGTCATCTCTGATCTCTGATAGCTGTCATCTCTGTTTACAGATTTTCCTCTTATATGTTTCTATGTTAAAAACGTCAATAAACATTTTCAGTTTATTTTTTTTGAGACACAAACTCCTGAAAGTAAATGTCACCACTCTAAATGGGTCTACAGTCCTGCTCATGTTTATGTACCCTAGCAGAATTTGTGATTATTTTTTTTTTTTGTTTTAACTTTTCTTTCACTCGTGGCTGGCGGTTGGCTGAAGCCATTTATTATCAAACAAATGTGTTTGCTCTTTTTAAATCATACTGACAACAGAAACTATCCAAATGGCCCTGATCATAAATTTACATACCCTAGTTGTTAATCCTCTGTATTGGCCCCGCCCCTTTAACATCAATGACAGCTTCAAGTCTTTTGTGGTAGATGTGGATGAGGCACTTTATTCTCTCAAATGGTAAAGCTGTCTATTCTTCTTGATAAAACACCTTTAGTTCCTTTAAGATTTTGTTTTCTTGCATGAACTGCATGTTTGAGACCTCCCCAAAGTGGATCTACGGTACTGAGGTCAGGAGACTAAGATGGACACTCCAGAACCTTCACTTTTTTCTGCTGTAGTCAATGACGGGTTGACTTGGCCTTGTGTTTTGGGTCATTGTCATGTTAAAACATCCAAAACCGTCCCATGCACATTCTGTCAGCTAATGTAAACGTATGAGCAGAACTCTATGTTAGTGATGACGGCTAATATAAATATGCATAAAGAAATGAAAATGCTCTTTTCAAATCAGTTTTGAAATAGAAAACATTAAACTCACATGGTAGATCAACCAACTGATTAATTGTTTGCTGAATCTTAGATGGAAATAAAGTGAAAGAACATGTCTTCCACAACAGCTGGTGTGAACTGATGAGTTATTCATCTGTCTTATTATGGAAAAAGACATAACAGCCATCTTATCCATCTTGGAAACCAACAACAGAACGATCCGCTTCCTCCACTCTGTTTATTAGAGCGATGTGTGTCGTCGCTGTCTACAGTTCAGATTATTCACTCCAAACAGCTTTAGGGAAATGTGCATAATTCACGTCGTTCTAAAGGTTTGCTTTAAATTCTTTTGAAATTTTTTGCAAATTCAATTAGTGTCTGTCACAGCAGTCTTTTCTCTCAGGAATGGTAAATATTGCTTTTTCTTTTTTTATAATGTAGGTGCCTTATAATGTTTTATAAAATCTGTGATTATGACAGAATATGTAACACATAATAGTTTAAGAATTACCATCTAGTAACAAGTTTGAATGTGGATCTAGGTTTGTCCTTTTTTGCTCCTTATCATTGGTTATTTTAGGGAAAAGGAAGAAGTTTATTAAAGTATTCATATTTGCAGATGTCATAAGTAAACCAACTGATTACTGGTACACTCTAGTGTTGCGGGTTACCCACGGGTCTGGTTCGGGTGGGTCAAAAAACGTCACTTTATTTATAGAACAGGTCAAAAAATTCCACACAAGCAGCACCCATGGGTTGGGGAAAAAACCCGACCCGCGCATCATTAGTACACTATAATTGAAAAATAACCGCCAGGGTCTTTTATTGTCCTTCAGGATGGTGTTTCAGACTGCAGGTCAGCGAACTCCATCCGGCGTGAACTCTCCCCAAATTCAGAAGATGAAAGCCCTGCAACGGTTAAATTCATTAAGATGAGCTGCAAATATTTCACTGATGGCATGGTAGGACATCTGTCAAATATATCACCTCACCAGGCCTGGGTGTAATGTTCACCACTGAGCTCTGCTGTTTCATCATTTCACTCCTGCAGGGAGTGGTGGGGGGCGTGTTGATTGTGACCCCCAACAACATCATGTTTGACCCCCACAAATCGGACCCTCTGGTGATCGAGAACGGCTGTGAGGAGTACGGCCTCATCTGCCCCATGGAGGAGGTCGTGTCTGTTGCGCTGTATGACGACGTGTCACGCATGAAGCTCAAGGATGTCCTGCCATCGTAAGAACATCGAGACATTTCCATTTCCTCATCACCTCCTTGTGCAACTGTTCCTCTGTGCCTCAGCTTTTGTTCAATTTTGAATGTTCCTCCTTCAAGTTTCCACTTATTCTCATTTGTCTACAGTGAACTGGTTGTACCTATTCAATTTTCTGGAATGTTTTCATTGGCCTCTGTACGTCCTCCATTTTTAATGATGCTTTGTTGATACTGAAACCTGTCTGAATACTTATAATTAAACCCTTCTCAGATGTTTGCTCTGAGATGTCCTTCCATTTTAAGTTGATATTTTTATTCATCATTTCTGCTACTTTAGATTATTTTTGCCTTGTACATCATATTTTTTCTTTTGTCATTTAAGTTGTGAATCATTTTGGTCATCTGTTCATATAATTTCAGTTCGACCCTTCCTTTTTCTTTGTTTTTTCTTTGTTGTCCCCACCATCATCTTGTTTCGGTCCGGTATGTGTGGTGCCCCGTGATGCCGTAGAGACCGACCACAGGATCTGTGTCCTGTATACAGGCCTGGTGAATGGGAGCAGCTACCATCAGAACGGGATTTAAACCCCTTCAGTCGCTATGAAGCTCAGGATCCAAAGCGACCCATTGTTTTAGATGAAATTGAGTCAACCCTCTCTGAAACTGGTAAGATATTGACACGAGTAGTGATGGAAAACTGTCATAGTCGAATCCCCAGAAGGATTTTTTTATTGTTTATTTCAAGCTTGCAAACTCCATGAACAATACGCATTATAAATATTTCATTAACATTTTATTCAACATATTTTCAATTTGCACAAAAACATTAGTTGTAAACATTATGTGTACACAATATAATTATACATGAATATATATGGCTATTCACTATTAAAATACAAGCCTAGTAGCCTGAAAGGGAGTGAGAAGAAGTAAAACTTATTTACTCCCACTTCCAGTTTCATTACTTAAACTTGTATGGTTGCAATTAAGTCAGGAAAATTAAATGTAAACATTCATTAGTACACCAAAACTAACTTTAACATAACATACAGGACCCAAATGTATCCAATCGAGAAAAATTAATACTAATTAAACACAACAGATTATAGGCACTGAAATGAGTAATTAAAAAAAAAAAGTAAATGTATCTAATAAGTAGTGTCATAAATGAAGTAAAAAGTAAATAGTGTGTATTATGTGTAGATGAGTGAGTGAATGTTATATACTATGTAAATGCACTGCAATAATTATGGACAATTGTGTTATTATATAGAATAGTGTTTGTTTTTTGTTTGTTTTTTTACTATATATTGTAATGTAATGTATTGTTATGTACTGTATTGTGCTGTGGAGAAGCCCAACCAGGGACAGGACTTGGAAATTAGCACTAGCTATAAGCTCTATATGCATCACATCAGCTACAAGCCTCTAACTATGTTTGATTTTCTTTGTCCCTGACAAATGAATAAATGAAAATCAAAGAACAAAACACACATAAGAAGGAAAACAGAAAAAAATAAGAACTAAAGCTAAGAAGAAAAAAAACACTACATGACCTTCAGGATTCGCATGCCAAAAGGGGGGAGATGAATGAAAGCAATCATAGATAGGTCTGGGTTAAGTCTTGGAATGCTGCATAAACCACATAAAGTTATATCAGCCATAACATTCTGACTACTGACAGGAGAAGTAATAATAAGTGGTCATTATTTCATCACAGTGGTACCTTTCATCAGGTTGATATATTAGGCAGTGAGTGAACAATAAGTCCTCGAAGCTGATGTGTTGAAAGCAGCAAAATGATCAACATTAGAATCTGAGTGACTTTGACAAACAGTTCACATTGTTACAGTGATGACTGGGTCAGAGCACCTCCACAACTGCAGGTCTTGTTTGGTGTTCCTGGTCTGCAGTGGTTAGTACCCACAAAAAATGGACTAAGGAAAGACGTCCCAATCTCAGGCCTAATGAGCATCTGTGAGAGGTGTAGGACAACTACAGTCGCAGAAAATTTATTACACCACCCTTAATTTTCTTGTTCATTTTAATGCCTGGTACAACTAAAGGTACATTTGTTTGGACAAATATAGTGATTGATAACAACAAAAATAGCTCATGAGAGTTTAATTTCAGAGCTGATACCTATCCATTTTCCATGGTTTTCTTAATAATAACCAAAATCATATTTTCTCTTACATCAGTAGTTATGGCATTGTACCGACAAAAACAGTGCTTTTAGACATTCCATGTTTTCTTTTTTGTTTTAGTCACATGATACACACAGGAGTCAGTACTTGATTGCGTAATCATTGTTTTTGATGACATTTGACGGTCTAATAAATTTTTCTGCGAGTTTAAATCTAATCCATGGAGGTCCATCTCTCTACTTCCAAGACTTCAGAGTCTGCTGCTAACGTCTTGGTTCAGAAACCACAGCACACCTTCAGAGGTCTGGTGGAGTCTAGGCCTCAGGTCAGAGCTGTTTTTGTGGAAAAGGGGAAACTGCACAATATTAGACAGATGGTAATAATGTTCTGTTCCCTTAGATGCTCAGCTGGCTGAGATCTGGTTGTTCTTTAGTTACTTTTTGAAGGTACAAATCACTTTACTTTGGGAATAAACAAGATCTGGAGATGCTCTGACCTAATGATTTGGACATTGCAGTTTCATTCTTGTCAAAGTTACACAGAACCCTACTCTTGTGTAGAATAGCTAGCCATCCTGTTTTCTGTTTCCTTCGTCCGTCCTTTTGTTTTGGAAATGTGAAGCGGTTTTGAATGTGAAATGGATCTCTGTGAACCAATTCCCTTCTTATTTGATTAGTTAAAGAAGATGGGGGTGGGACTTATTGGTATTATTATTTGTAGTAATATTAATGGGGCATTGCTTTCCATTTCAAGAGTTAATAATAATAACTATTTTTAATATAATTATATTGAATGTGATTTTTTTTTTTTTTTTTGTGGTGCCCCCTGTAGGCCACTGCATTCTTATCATTTGCCTATATTACCTAATGAGTGAGCCGGCTCAGAGTGTTAACCACAGTCTGTTGTGTCTTCCTAACACCAGTGAGCACAGAGGGGGAGCGGACAGAGAAGTCTCCATCAGATGAAGGATTCACTGAGCTGGAACCCACCATCAACGGGAGCACTGAAGAAGCAGAGGGGACATCCGCCATTACACCCACCACCATCAGCAAAGACCAAAAGGAGCTCGTACAACCAAGCTGCTCAGTCCAGGACAAATCAACACTTAGTAAATTAAAAGGGAAACAGGATGACGAGGAAGATGAAGGTGTAGCTCAGTACAGCTCCATTGAGGACCGAGAGTCCATCAAATCCTCCACAGAGACTGAAAAACAGGGTGAAAAATGTGCAAAGCCAGAGGTGACTGAAACCAAAGATCTCAAATCTGTAGGGACAGAAGAGCTGCTAAAAGTCGTAGATGATGAAACAATCAGGCTGCCAGCGGACCAAAACAGGAACAAGGATCTAGAGGAGGCTTCAGACGCCCTTGAGAATTCTGTGCCCAAGAGATCGGGATCGGCAGAGGAAGTGCTGGACAGACCACCAGAAGGAAGTGAACTCAGTGAGGAGGAGAAACGGAAGCAAAACTATGAGGCAGAGGTGAAGTCATGGCTGCTGGAGAGGATGCAGGCTCCAATTGAAGGTAAAATGTTACTCTAAAGTTCTTTTACTCTGCAAATTTAATCTACAAGGACAGATTTTACTTTCCCTGATTTCATTAATTTGTTAATTAAAATGTGAAACTTCATAGTTGAGAGTATGAGCCAGACCCACTACTTAATTTTGACCTGCATTCCTTCCTCTTTTCATTTGTCCACCCTCTACAGACATGCTTTTCTCATCGGAGGAGAAGAGTAAAATCCCACCCATGTTTCTGTGCTTTAAAGTGGGAAAGCCAATGAGAAAGTCCTTTGCCACTGGGATGACTTCAAGTCCGGCCCATTCATGTGGGGGTTGGGGAAAACAGCCAGAGTACTGGTTTGCAGTCCCACAGGAAAGGTGATTTGCTTACTCATTGCATTGAATGTTATTGTTTATTTCCGGTAATTCCACACATGCGCAGGACGCTGGAGGGCAAAAGCACCACTCCTGTTATAAAACTTAGCTAAAGCAACCACTGTTGTCATCGTTTTAGAAATATCTGCTCAAAAAGAAAAATCAAAGACATAAGTATGACTAGTTCAGATCACCTATGTGCTGATGATCACATAAGGTACAATGCAAAGCTAACTGTATTTAATTAAAAGCTCCCAGACCCATTTCAAATGGATGACAAACTGTGGGTTCTGTCAGCACTGGCATTTTGGAGCTGAGGACCACATCTGTGTTGAATCCACTCTGTGTCATCAACATCATAATCTGAACTCACACTGTCTAAACGATAAAGACTAGGCATCCCTTTGTCTTGTCTCACATCTGGTTGTTTGTCTTGTCCTTGAATGTCCACTATAAATGTGTCTTGTATCTTCGTCTTGTCTGTGATGCCCCCCTACACACACACACTGTCTCCCTCATCTCCGTGTCGGACCCCTGTTCTCTGTTTCCCCGTGTGCGTGTCTGTCATCTCCTATTTCTCCGTTGCTGTCTCTAAAAAGTTCTTCTGAAGTTTAATCATATTTTGAATTGTCGGAGTCTGTGTTCATAATCATCTTTAAGGTTTCTGAAACTGCACATTGTGGAGCCGGCATTCTCCCATTCAAAGTGAATGGTGCTTTATAGACACCTTGTCGAGTGACGTCACGCACATGTGATTTTTTTGCTCCGTCTCAGACCGGAGGGCAAAAACACTGTGCTCCTGCAGCGAATGCATTGGTTTTAGCTGTGAAGTTGTCAAAAGACCGCACCAAATTTAAATATAGCCAACGGACCAACAAACAAACATACCAACAAACAAAAAAGCCGCTTTC
>JAPTGZ010000017.1:26153238-26168017 GCA_029814645.1 Fowleria isostigma
ATATGCTACAATTAGTTTGTGTAGATGAAAAGTTTACAATATATATTGTTTATGAGTATTGATATGTGCAATCCTTTTAATACACAGTGTAAATTATGTATAATTATTAATTCATAATTATGTATATCTGGCAGAGTGTGTTTTTTATTGTTCATCGACAATGTGTTGAACATTTTTAGTTCTGGTTTTGAACCACTGGATGTCATTGGTGTATTGAAGATTTCATTGAGATGCTGTGATGAGATATAACTGACAGGGACTCCACCTCTCATATTTAGCACTTTATAAATAATTTGATTATTCATTTGTTTTTATTTAAAGGATCTAAGAAGGGGAATAGGTGTTGGGAACCTCAAGCTTTAGATGGCTGACAGATTCTGGAAGAGGCAAACACAGGTGGAAATCTGAGATGGGACCACTGTGGGACTGACACTGAGGGCGTTTTCTTTATCATTATTATTATTATTATTATTATTATTATTATTATCATTATTATTATTATTACTATTAATAATAATACGAATACTAATAATCATTATCATAATAAACCAGTCATTCACTCTGTGTATGCATAAATTTCACTGAGAGCCTTTTGTTTTCTTTTTCTCGTCAAGTTTTTGTCATTAACATATCAACATATTAATACATATAGATCGTTACAATAAGTTGTCTTAAATTAAATGTAGGCTGCGTGTCCGATGATGGAACCATGGCTGATCTGCAGGCACACATCGTCTGACGCAATGAACAAGTGAATTTTCCGGATGAAAAGAAATCTCTGAATAGTTGGAGGACTTCCTTCAGCGTCAACATTTACCATTCAGCAAAATGAGTCAAGCCAGCTGCACAGGTCTAAATTTATCCCTGCTTTTTGAACCGGTTTGCTACGCTAGCAGGCTGTCCCGGCCGGTGACGTTTCATTTTTGACATTTTACGTTGACGTACTGCGGTGTAGCCCCGCCCATCCTACCGTCAACAACTGGAATCCAGCTATTTGTATTTTCGTCTACTAGCCTCGCTACCTAGCTAACGATGGTTCATTGTGTTCGTAAAAAAACGAGTTAGCCCATTTGGACGGACGTTTATAGGTTCATTTTGCTTGAAAGCCACTGCACCGAGAGGTTGTGCTGATGAACAGCTTCTCCGAGTTAAAGGGCCGACGAGAGCGGAGAGATCGCCGTGCATACCGTCCTTTAGCCGCCTCGGAAACAAGCTAACACAGCTAACACCCAGAGACAACGTTAGCTGGTGGGCTGGCAGCTGGTCCGGTTAGCTACGTACCTTTGACTGTAACGTAGCTCGGATTGAGGCGATGAAACGATGATTCGCCCCTGACATTGGTGAGTGTAATTAGCGTGTTATTATTCTGTAATAACGAGTTACTGCTTGCCATTTGTTTTAAGTCGTTTAAACGTTGCAATACGAGCCGACAGTGAATGGCTAACATCGGCTTGTTTGTAGCAGCAGCTGCACGGAGCCACGCCTGGATGAGCTCCATTTAAATGTATGGTTAATAACATGAGGGGTTATGTTCACAGAATACGAGATGGAGACTTCTTTAACGTGCAGTTTGGTAATAATTAAAAATGTATGCTGTCTTTGTTTGCAGAGAGGACTGAGGCCCAGTTGGTTGTCACATTGGAGTAACCAGAGCCCAGAAGTAGAAGGTGGGTCTTGGTTGACTCCGGTGGGGCCGTTGACAGAGGCTGGGTGTGCCGGTAGACAACTGGCCGATTTGACCTGCTAAAGCTGCCAATATGATGCCGGTAAGTCCATACAACTCTTACCCTCGACTTCAAAACATCTACATTGTTTTCACATCTGTTGCATGGATGTGCACAAAGTCAGACCTGTCAGGCGACAAGTCCCTTTTACCCTCACCATGGGCTTGCACTAACATGTGATGGTCATGTTGTTCCCATACTGATCTCTTTAAACAGAACGAGACGATCAAAGGGTGCCTTTACATTATCTGACAATCTGTGTCCACATAATTTACAAATGTAACACATAAGGACCCAGTGTGACATTTGTGGCAGTTCTCAAATTATTCTTTTTCTCTATTTAACTGTCCTTAAGTGGTTTATCACCATTTATTGTATTGTCTTCTGCATCTTTGTTTTTTCAATAAAACTCTGGTATTTTCCAGCATTTAATTCAGTAATCATGTAGATGTCCATAAAAGCTTAAAGTTGAGGGTTATCATATCAAAAAAGAGAAAACTGAAGAAAAAGTGACTTTTTCAGCAAAATCTATCATGTACTGATCGTAAACCAAGTGTGTCCATCCACTGTTATTGATCCAACTCTGTTAATTTTAACTGGTGAATCAATGTTGTAGAAGATGGCAGTGTTTTCATGGTAACTATGTAGCCTCTGAATGTACAAATTGGTCATATCTGATGACCATGAAAAGATGATAAAATGTATTTTACACCAGAATTACATGTGTTGATAGGATTAGTGGATCAACAATTTAGATCAGTAGATGTTTTTGGTCTACAGTGGATGTTTGGGTCTTTATGGGTTAAGTAAGATTAAAGTGTCATTTTTTCACCTTATTATTTAGAAAGTTAAAATGTAACTACTACTTATTTACTGTACACATCTGTATATCTTTACACATTTGCTGAAGGCAGCACATTTTACAAGCTGACAGTTAAGTTATCTAAATCTACAGTACATTATTCATGTTCACAACATTGCTGCAGGCTGCAAGTTTCATATGAGGGTGGTTAATGATCTAAACCTGCAGATATTTGGAATGTAAACAGTGTCCCATTGAGGATCTTTGTATAAATGACAGAGGTGGCAAAAGTACTGACATTCTGTATGTAAGTAGAAGTACAGCTATTTGTGTAGAAAAAATACGATTGTAAAAGTACTGATTCAACTTCTTTACTTAACTAAAAGAAAAAAAAAAGTACAAAAGTCAAAGTGCCTTTTTTGCCATGAATGAAGCAATACTTGTCTAACCAGGCAAACTCATCAAAGTTTCCGTTTTCAAATTCCACAGTGAATGGTACTAACCAGAGCCTTGCACCAGGTCAGGTACCTGAAGGGTAATTTTCACATGTACAGACAAGGGTAAATTTTAAATGAAATGCAGGCAAATAGCAGGTAAGGAAGTGAAAAAATAAAGGGAGATTCATGAATGAAAATAATTGTCAGGGCATTTAATGATGATGATGATGATCATATAATTTGACGGTTGTTTGAAGTGACGTATCTTGTGTACTGTCACATCAGTTTAGTTTGAAAAAGTAACAAGCCTATTCTGAGAATGTAAGGAGTATAAAGTACAGATATTTAACAAAAATGTAGGGAGCAAAAGTAAAAAGTCACCAGAAAAGTAAATACTCACATACAGATACCTAAAAAATCTACTTAAGCACAGTAACCAAGTATTTACACTTTGTTACTTCCCACCTCTGGTAAATGATGTAGCGCAAGGTGTACAGTATTCTTCTCTAACAGACTGGAGATTATAATCTGTGCCATCAAATTCACATAGTATCAAACAGGTAATATTTGCGTCATGATAAAAAAATAAAAATAAAATAGATTGGTGAAAACAGCTAATACTGAAAAAATAAGTTGACTCTGATTTTGGCTGCAGGTACAGTAGACTATTTGATTTAGTTGGTGTTTGGTGTTGTTCAAGATAGCCTGTGTTGCAGAAAGTAGAATACCTGAATGGTAATAGTGCTTTGTTGGGACCTCTTTTGTTGCCTTTAGTGCTGAGAAAGCAGTGATGGATTGTGGGAAAAACTGATTTCAGCCTTTTTGGCCTTCAGGGAAGGGAACATGAACTTGGATGCAGGATAAGTTTACAGTGGAAAACTAGGTTCCCTCATCATAAAAGAAAGGAGGTGATACATTTTTGTCCAGTCCTCTCTCTAAATGACGCTGCGGTAGCTGAAATTACAGCAGTCAAATATTCCTTTGTGTTCCATTGTGAACTGACTTCCCCCAAATCCTCACATAGGTTTGTAAGCACAACTTCAAAGTGTAAGTTTTTGTATAAGTAGCGCCATTTTTTTGCAGCCAAGGTTGCGTTCATCAGATTGACTGCTGTGGTTGCCTCGGTGGACGTTTGTACCCTGTGGCACCAACAGGCTATCAGAGTCAAAGAGCTAGTGGAGCAGAGAGCAGCCATGCACTTGGTTCTCGCGTGACTCGAGTAGCCAATGAGACCTTGGCAGATCTAGGTCTGTGTGGCTGCGTCGACTAATGCTCTGTTGTTAAGGGGAACTTTTGAGCTGAGTAGATTGTCAAGTGGCATTAATCTCACGCAGTGGAGCTGGGCAGAGCATGACTTACAGGAAAAGTAAACATTGCATCTTATTGTTGCCTTTCTATTGTAGAGGTACAGTGGTTTAAAATAGCATCACCCAGGCTGTCATATAATAAAGGACCCATCATTAAAAAGTAACATGTAACAGGTTTAAAGGAAATGACAGGTACTGTTAGGTCTGCAATCCAACCCTGCTATAAGACCAGTGTTATCAGTTATTTAACGTCAACCTGTTTGAGCCTCTCCTCTTATCCTGGAGGTTTATATTATTAATTCCTCTCTACTGCATTTTAGTCCATTTTCAATCAGACACATTTTTTTAGTTGATTCAATCTTATAGCAACGTCTTTTCATGTTATCTCACTCTGTTCAACAGGAAAGAGATTCCTGTGCTCAGATGTAGTTATCGAAAGGATTATCTCACTCAAGACGTGAAGTGAAAGAATCAGTAAATACATATTACCTTTCCTCATGTTCTTGGTTTGTACGACTCATTTTGTCTCTCGTCGCATCATTACCTAATATTTTTCTCTCGCATGGTTCAGTTCTACTTCAGCCAGATGGGCAATGTTTGGCTTATATGGGCTGCATGAAATGTGTAAACTGCACCATATTCTAGCAAAATTGCATTGAACCATTGCCATAGGACTGTGTCATGGTGCTGTTCCATATTGGGTTCTGTCATTTATGTGATGTTGCACAAATATTCAATGATAGGTTCTGTGATTTGGGCACTTTGGACACTCGACTAATCACAGCACATATGCAGGCAGGATGTTTGAAGGAAACACAAACAAACAGTGAATGTGACAGAAGGGAGTAATTCCAAGCAGGAATTGTTTGTATGGAAATTTTAAAAAGTAGATGCTAATCACATGTGGTGAGGAAGAGTAGAGTTATTTTAAGGTGAGACGTGGCAGGCAAAAACATCAATTTTTTATGCAGTGGTCAATTTTGATCTAATGAACTCCTTTAATATGTGTTCTTTCAAGATGCTAAAGAAAACACAGATAATATACATTAAAGTGTTTATTTTATTACAGTTTATTTACTTGCCAAAGTAAGTTTCTCCCAAATTTACCAGAACTTTAGCATCCCAAACCGATGTGCCATGTTTTAACTTTTTACTGAAGTCTGCCATGTCCAGTATTGTTGTAAAACTCTTGAGTGTCTGATTCTGTTTTTGATCAATTGGTTCCAATAGAAATGCACTAAATTCCCCTATTTAAATCTTTAAATGCCATTTTCTCAAAATGAGTTTTTTCTCCTAGTCTGAGCCAGAAATCTCCACTGCAGTAGCACTTACATCCACCAAACTTGACAGTGTTACTTTTGTCTATATTCTAAAGGCTTTTACAGAGGGGTTTGTTCATATATCATTCATAGCTTGATTTATGTAAGATTTTATTCCTAAAAACATGGCAAAAAATTGATTTTTTTGTATGACTGTATCTTCTGATTTATGGAGTGATAAAAGGTGATATCAAAAATTCTCTTTGTACAAGCCTTTGACGTTAATATGTAACACAGTAAAACAAGAATTTTGAATCTGCTTCATCCAGTGTTCAGATTTCTGTTCTGTTTTTTACCCTCCACCTGGGGTGTCTCACCTTAAATCACTTCTACAGTTTTCACATTGAATTACATACATTTGTATTCTAAACAAATTGTCATTTTTGTATAGTTAAATTTTATTTACAACTACTCACATAGCACTGTGAGCGGGACATTTCTTAAGACCAATAGATAATAATATAAATCCTAAATATTTCCTACTTGATAGGTTTCATACTTGCTGAATAAATGAATGACAGAATTGTTGAAAAGAGTTGACTCTTTCAATCATCCTGTTAGACATCAGGCCCTCCCTCTTCCACTCCAAAATGAAACAATAAAATCCCTACAGTAAGAGTTAAGATGCAATCCACTGTAGTGTGATCGCTCAAAGTCATGCCTGTTTATGTATGTGTGTAGTGATCTCTTGTCAGATTTTCACAACTGGTGAATTATCTCAACCTGACTGTACTATGACCTGCCTGCCACTCACAGCCGTGATTAACCACAGTCAAGGCCAAAAGTTTTAGAAATGACACAAAAGGATTCTTTGCTTGTATGTGATTTATAGTCATGGGGAAAAAAATTATTAGACCACCCTAGAGTATGTTTTCCTCAATTTCATGTTCATTTTAATGCCTGGTACAACTAAAGGTATATTTGGACAAATATAATGATAACAACAAAAATAGCTCATAAGAGTTTAATTTCAGAGCTGATATCTATCCATTTTCCATGGTTTACTTGATAATAACCAAAATCACATAAGTTCTTACATCAATATCTATGGCGTTTTGCTGACAAAAACAGTGCTGTTAGACATTCCATGTTTTCTCTTCTGTCTGTTTTAGTCACATGAAACACACAGGAGTTAGTACTTGATTGCATAACCATCATTTTTGATGACTTTTGATCATCTCATATTTTTTTTCATAACTGTATTTGTCAATACAAATAATTGAAACTTAAACTATAATTAGAAATGTATGGACATAAAAAAAAAAAAAATAGGCAGCAAATATTGTGAAAATAAAACCTGTGTCATTCCCAAAACTTTTGTCCATGAGTGTACCCTCATCAGCAGGGACTCAGTGATTGTTATTCACCGGCACATCCCAGGGGTCACTTTTCTAATAGAAGGACTTGGTGGCACCCTCTCCCACACCCGCCACCCTGTGACTCTCTCAGTCAGTCTCTCTCTCTCTCTCCCAGTGTTTGTTTCTGTCTGGCTCTCTCTCCCCCTCCCTCTCTGAATTACACATACAGCAAGTGCTTTTTCCTCCCAAGTCTCCTCTGCAGCACTTTTCTAATGCACGCACTGCTGTCGGTTTCAGAGGTCTCCTCGGCATGGCTTAATAATTCAGTCTCACGCCTGCAAAAGCGGGAGTGCTATGATGAAGAGGTTTGTGACTATAGTGTTACGCGGCCTCGTTAGCCTCTCCAAGGAGAACCCCATTTGGGCGAAGGAGCATCACCGGCCACCAAAAAAGGAGATCAGGAGGAAACGGAGGGCTGGTAAAAGAGCCAAGAACATGGGCAGACGCAACTTAGTGAGGGCGGTTCGTATTCCTCCTGTGGTCAGTCAGCTGGATCACTGGAGTTTCTGTTTTCTCCAGTGTCGTTCTCTGCATGTATGTTGACATGACTTAGTGGTTTTTGTCAGTGTGAAGGTCCGTTTGACAGTGTTTATGTTAGTGACGGGGTAGGGGCAATTTCAGTCAGGCCCAAATGTTCACCTGTTCTAGGCAGATTAATGGAATTGTTGAAGGTTTGTCATGTCAAGCTCTGAAGGGCATTAGTATGGAGGGTTTTTAGCACAGGATTACAGCTAAATAATGACAAATGAAGTATTAGATTGTGTCAGTGTTCCTTATGTTAGACTATTTATTTTAGTGCTGCTTTGTTGCATTACATTCTATACTTTTTTTCTCCTTTCAAAAATATGCATTTCATTTAAATGCATATTGTGTCCATTTTCTAAATAGATTCTGCAATTTCCAGTCAGTAAAAATAATGGCAGCAGTCTTATCTGTATTAAAAATGATGTTGTTGTTGGCCCTCACGGGTCTTTTTTCTTTTATTCCTGCACTGTGTTTATGCTCAGGCTGCACTATATTAGAAAAAAACTGACATTGCGATTTTTTTTTTTTAACCCTGCGATTTATATTGCGAAATAAATAAATACTCAGGAGGATATAATAGCTGTGGTACCGACATAAATGATCAAACAAATTAGTTGCGTTTCCTCTCGTGTCAACAGGTGTAAGACACTGTTGACACAGAACACATGTTTCAATATCATCCTCCTGTAGCCGAAATAATTCCACGTAATTGACGTTGCTTTTCTTTTTGGCAACAAGTCTTTGTTTTTGGTGATTTTCATCTTTGTTTCTGTTGATTTTCTTCTTCATGTTTGATGATTTTAGTCTTCATTTTCTGTGATTTTCTTCTTTATTTTTGGTGATTTTCTTTGTTTTCTGTGATTTTCTTCTTTGATTTGGTGATTTTTCTTCATAATCCCTGATTTCCTCTTTCGTTTTTGGCAGTTGTCTTCATTTTCTGTGGATTTTTTTTTTTTTTGGTGACTTTCTCTTGTTCGTTTCTCATTTTTCAATGTGTCAGGCACCTTTGAAATTAGATGAAAACATGTTGAGTTCATTTGGCTCATACATACATTGTAATGACGTTGCTCAACCGTTATATTGTGCAGCTCTAGTTTATGCCTGATTTTGCAGCTGGGAAGATTCCAGTGTCCCTTGGGGATTTGCAAAGTAATTATCTATCAGTAAAATGTGGACATAACTAGTCTCCAGCATACTTACAACCCTGCTTCTCAGATGCTTTTCCCCAAGGATTTTTTTCTACTAATACTCTAGCAGATCAGATCACAAAACCAGCATTCATTAGTCTTTCCGTATAAGAGAAAACTACAGTAAGAAGCATCGTGAACGTATGAAATAATGAGACAACTGCTGGATTTTGTGGAGCAAAGCCACTGGAAAACAGCCCCTTTACCTGATCGGTGTCTGCGCTCCACTACCATTTATCATCAGCTTATGAATTGGCCAGAATACGGACAATTACGGAGTGAAGTGGCAGCGGCTCCACAGCATAAATAATCATATTGTTTCAGTAAGGCTGCTCACAGAAATGTCGATGAATCACACACAGCGCATCATTAAAACGATGAGTCACTTTGTCTCTGGGAAACTCCTGGAGTAATAATCTATAGGTAGCATGGTGACTGGATTTATATGGCAGCATGCAGAAAATGACAATTATTAGCGCATCAGAGGCACCCAAGGGGATTTTTTTTATATAACGGACAGATGGAACCGCAGTACACTTCACATTTAATTGTTATACATTAAACAAAGTGAACTGTACTGTGGGTTTTATGTGGTAAATTTTGTAGGTGTTGGTATTTATTACAATTCCTCAATGATCACAGGCCCGAAGGAAAAAGTGGAGGGATGTTTAATACGAGATTCTGTATGAGAGGGAATCCAGAGCTTCCTCTTCTACTGTTTACTGACGTCTTAAGTTGCACAAAAAGGCTGTGCTAAACATACACTTCTCAAACATGACTAACATTCCTATATCCCTGTGAATCTGTTGACTCTATTATAGCAGCGCCATCTCTATTTTGGCTCTTTCTGCACTTTATTCTGCAAGCCCATCACAGTCCTGTTTACAGTGGTGTCACAGAAAAGTGAGTCTGCTCACTTGGATCAAAAGGCATTCCTCAACCTCCCACCTGTGCTTTATGTTCAGAAACAGTGAAAATCATTTTGACAGAGTAAACAATGCATTTTGTGAATATACAGTAACAGTAGTTTGGCTTTTTATCTCTTAAACAAACAGATGGATTGTACTTATAATATAGCATAAGGCAGTGGTTTTCAAACTTTTTACAGTGGAGTGCCCCCTAAAATATATGTTTTTAGTACCCCCAAGTGCCCCCAAGTCTCACGTCAGCATTTTTGATTGGGAAAAATTTGTCGAAATGTGTTCCTGTGCCAAAGGTGTCTTTATATTCACAAAACTTTGTAAAGAAACAACATATATTTAACTGTAATATATATTAAAAAAAAATCTATGGGAGAGGATAAGGGCCACTAAAAAATAAATAAATACATTTTAAAAAATTAAGGTCCAATGTTTTTTGTTGTCATTATCCTGAGAAAAAAGTCGGAATTCCAAAAATTCTGGGAAAAAGTCAGAATTCCAAGATTAAAGTCAGAATTCTGACTTTTTCCCTCAGAACAATAATTTCAAAAAATAATTTAAAAAAAAAAAGTCAGAATTCTGAGATTTAAGGCAGGATTCTCAGAATTTCTCAGAGTAATAATAAAAGAATATTTTGGATCTTAATTTGTATGCTTTTTTTTTTTCCCAGTGGCCCTAATCTTCTTCCATTCAAATCTTTCTAAATAAATTTTGTGCAAACTATTAATTGAAAAGTGCCCTTTTTCATTATTAAGAAAAAGAAATTGGTCACTGATTAATAAATGAACCTTTCATTAAAAAAAAATAATGACTACTACTACTCAAATGTATTCATTTTAATAATATAAAATATAAATATTCTTAAAATGTTACCCAAGCTTAAACAAGATGATTGACAATAAAACTATTATATAAATGTATTTATTGCGTTTTATGTTTCAGCATTAATTCTCACTATTTTTTTTGTATTTTATACATGATGACTTATTTAACCCATAAAGACCCTGTTCTTCTTTTTTGTCAGTTCACATATAAAAAATTTCTCTATATTTCCCCTTTTTTAAACCCATAAAGACCCAAATATTCGTACTTACCATGTAATATACATAACTGTTTAATTCCTGTTGATCCACTAATCCATATAAATAATTGGTGTAAAATGCAGTTTATCATCCTTTCATGGTTAATAGATATGATCCATTTGGACGTTCAGAAGCTCCATAGTTACTGTGGAAACACCGTCATTTTCTACAGTATTGATTCTCCAGTAAAACCCAGTGGATTGGATCAATAGCAGTGGATAGACACACTTCGTTTATGTTCAGTTCATGATATATTTGCTGAAAAAGTCACTTTTTCATTCAGTTTTCTCTAATTTTGATATAATAATCCTTAACTTTAAACTTTTATGAATAGCTACATGAGTAGTAAATTAAATATTGGAAAATACCTAATTTTCACTGAAAAAAAAACAGAAAATATAGAAGATGAAATTACAATAAATGGCAATAAAACACTTTAGGATGGTTAAATATAGAGGAAAAATAATTTTGGAAGAGCCACAAATGTCACACTGGGTCTTTATGGGTTAATGGATTCTTACAAAAAAAAAAATTTCAAGTACCCCCTGGGTTTCTTCCACATACCACATTTAAGAAAGACTGACATAAGGGATTATTAGTTATATTAGATTTATATGAATTAAAATAAATAGATAAGAATGGTGATGTAACAGTAACTTGTTCTTGCTTCTTGTCATTGAGAAACGACTGGAGGATAAATGATAAATGGACTCTTTTCCTTTAATCCTCAGCATATGCAGAAGACGGCATATGCATACAATCTCACATAGGTTAGTCCAAAGGTCACATTGTGGCAGCCTTGCTTCGTCACTCTCCTGGCTTCGTCTGACGACATTTAGATTGATAGTGGTGTAGTGCAGTCAGTGTGATCGCTGCAGGTACAAAGGAGCCCCTGAAGCCTCCAGGAAGTCTTCTGCCTCCAGGTTATTAGATCTGTTTAAAAGCTTGTATGTACGTGTGGTGTATTATGGGTAATTTATTGAATATGTTGACATTTCTTCTCTCCATTGAATATGTCTTAAAGCAAATTTTTCAAATGTCTGTTTCGTCTTTTCCTGAATGTACAGAGCGAGCGTGTGAGGGCATGTATTGCTATGCCGTACCTCCTAGTGTACACTGTGCATGTGCAGTGCTATGGAGGGCTTTAATCATAGTAAACACTGTGCACTGTGGCAGGCAGAGGCATGAGTCCACCAGACTAACAGTGGAGGCCAGTGAACAGTGAAATGTGGTGTCAGCACACTGGGCTTTGTACAACGCAGGAGTGGGTTAAGCTTCGTCTTAAACCACCAGACAGTTACATGGATTGTTATTACTTGCATAATTGTTTTGTATCATTCTCATTTTATCCAAAGCTAATTTTCCTCCTATATGCTCTGACTCAAAAAGATTATATATTGTAGCTATATAGGGATTTTTATTTAAAAAAATGGTTTTCACTCATGTTCATGAATGCGAATATGAGGTTTTTCGGTTATTATGGCAAGTCTGTTTTTCTTTTGTTGTTTTTCTTTACAGTCACAGCAGGATAGTTTTAGTTTTGTTTGTTTCGAGCTTATGCACTCCATGTTCAGTGGTAATTATGTGCAATATTCAATATTGTTCATATACATTTCATACCTGTGTACACAGATGAAAGGATTTGCAAAAAAAGGAAAAGAAAAAAAGAGACAAGAATGCCATATGCACAAGTATACACAAGAACCATACATGAAGAATCTACATGTAGAAGTATACATCCAGAACTATACATGAAGAATGTACATATGTACAAAAAAGAAAAAAACAAGTAGGCTTGTAGAGCATGCATATAAAACTATACATAGTGAATTTTACAGGAAGATTATCATGTAGAAATACATAGAAACTATACATGTAGAATATACACAAGGAACATACACAGAGAAGTGTCCTTTGCAAGTGCACATAGATATAGCAATTATATTACAGAACATTATGTGTACACAGTAAGTATAACACATCATTCTACAGCACCAGTCCCCACTAGTATACAACACTAGTATACCACCCATGAAGAACAAAAGCGCGAAAGGGAGCGAGAAGAAGCAGACCTTATTTACTCCCACCTCCTGAGAATTTAAAGTAGGGGTCTCAACCTCATTTTGGTTCAGGGGCCACATTTTGCCCAATTTGAGCTCAAATGGGCCGGACCAGTAAAATAATGGCATGATAATCTATAAATAATGAGTTTTCCTATGTTTTACTACAAAAGACCCTTCATTAAATCATGAAAATATTTACACTTGACAAAAAAGATATGAATAACCTGAATAGCATGAAATATCATTAGAAAAATGTGTGCAATTTTGGCAATATTATGCCTCAACTTATTTATACATGTACATTACACACAATATTACACAAACATTTATTAACAAGCAGCATATTGTTAAAATTGCACATTTCAGGTTGTTCATATTTGTTTTATTTATGTGTTTCTTTACATTTTATTGTGAAAGGACAGTTTGAAAATGTAAATATTTTCATAGTGTGATGTTATTTTTTTCACTTACATTTTTTCATATAATTTTTCAAGAAGAACACTTGTAGTTGTCATTATTTATAGGTTATTATGTTATTATTTTACTTGAGATCTCACTGGAACCTGAACCAAAATGACTTTGACAACCTTGACTGTTAATGTCTTCAGTGTCATTTTGCATTTTTTTCCTGCAGGCTGGATTGGAACCTTTGGTGGGCTGGATTTGGCCCGCGGACCACATGTTTGAAACCCCTGATTTAAAGCTTCATCTCCTCTTTCGCCCTCACTCTTATTCTTCGTCTTTTTTTTTCAGATGATACTGACAGTGTACCTCAGTGATGGGGAGCAGGCTGTTACTGAGGTACCCATCACCCCTGAGACAACGTGTCGAGATGTGGTCGAGTTCTGCAAAGAGCCCGGCGAGAGCGGCTGCCACCTGGCCGAAGTTTGGAGAGGCAATGGTGAGATGTGGATTACAATAATCTCCTTGCATATTGTACATTGAAATGTTAAGGCAATACACTCCATGGGGAATAATGGATATCACCATGAAACTTCCTCAGTTGATTATTTACACAAGTATGAAAAAAATGTATTACAAGTGTTTGAAATCTGTATGTAAGTTATATAAATTAGGCATTATCTCATTAAAAATGTGCAATTTTTTTATATATTTTCATTGGATCTAAACATATGATAAAGCCAGGTGCAAAATTCTTTTTTCAATTTGTTTAGACTCAAGATGAAACCAAATGACTCAGGGATTTCAGGATATCTGCTTCCATTACTTAGGAAATCATGATACTGTTCATAGCCTTTAAAATAATATATTTTTATCTTTTTTTTTTCTTAGAATGTCACATAAATCAGGCCAGGAATGATTTATTAACAAATTCCTCTGTAAATATTTTCATAATACTGCTAAGTATTAAAGTTTGGTGTACCTAGGTGATACATATACTGAGATATTTCTACTGAAGAATGACAAGAAATTTTTGAGAAAATAGCATCTGAAGATTTGAATAGGAGAATTTAATGTATTTCTATGGATACATTGAATGTTACTGTTTACTTCTGGTAATCCCGCACATTCGCAGTACGCTGGAGGGCAGAAGCACTGCTCTTGCTAATGCGATTTATCTGAAGTAACCATCGCTTTAGAAGCATCTGCTCAAAAAGGAAAATCAAAGGCAAAAGTATGGCTAGTTTAGATCACCTTTGTGCTATGACTGCGAAAGGTACGACGCAAAGCTAAGTGTATTTAGTGAAAAGCTTCTACCTGACGAACTGTGGGTTCTGTCACCAGTGGAAAATATTTCCACTTATTGCTGCGCTGCAATTTTTAAAAGTAACTGGTGTCGTTCCTCAGTGTCAAGAATGGAGAGTACAGTCTGGATCAGAACGGTCCCAGACAACGGAGCCCTGCTGGTGGGCTCTGCCGCGATCCGATGTCCGAGGGGCTGCGCTGCCGGCTTGGCTCAGCTGGGAGCCTCACGCTGTCTAAACCAGGGGAAGGCAACTCCGGTCCTAGAGAGCCGATGTCCTGCATATTTTAGATATTTCCCTCTTCCAGTACACCTGGATTAATTAATGACCGGCTCATCATCAGCTCTGC
>JAPTGZ010000017.1:26181326-26197483 GCA_029814645.1 Fowleria isostigma
GGGGGGGGCTATCATGCTTGGCGGTGGTCTGTGCTCTCAGAGTGCTTTTATAGTTTTGTATGCAGCACTATGATTATATACACCTAAAACTTCAACCTGAGACTGCTACTAAACTTTTCCCTGAGCCTCCAAGATTCAGTGCCTCCTCATACCCTCCCTTTTTTTTTGTACCCTATGTAGGTTTTTTGCAGTCATTTCTTGTCTATTTGTTTTCTATTGTCTTATCATATCACTGCAAAACCAGATGTCCTCTGGGGGCCAAGTTGAAGCCAGTAATCCATTATTTATTTATTGTGGTGAAGATTGAAGTTTTCGCTTATTAGTTTTTTTTTACCAAAAGTTGCTATATATATGTTGAGTGTTCTATGAAAGTTTCTTGTCCCAATGTGACCTGCCTTAGCTTCAAATAGTTTCAAATCTGGAGCTTTTACACTCGATGCCCTTATTGATTCACACTTCGAGCTCAACAGTCACTGATGTAAGGGCTCAGAAAACCTCGATGTAATTTCATTCTCAGTCATTGTATTATCATTTAGCTGACCAGTTGTTGTGTGTGTCTTTGTGTAGGTGGGGAATCAGCGTGTGGAGCTCACACTGTCCGAGCTGCAGGAGATGGCCACGCGGCAGCAGCAGCAAATCGAAGCTCAGCAGCAGATGCTCGTTGCAAAGGTAATCAGTCATCTTCACGGATTTATTCATTATTAATCATTCATCTGCAGGTGACAGACTTCACCTTATAAGCTAGATTTGTCATAATCGTACGATTCCACTCATAGGATGCAAAGGCAAACATCCTTCTGTTCTCATTTCATTCTGTGATCTGTCTGCATTCTCATGGACTAACAGCCCTGGACAAGTCCAACTATGTTTTGGCCGGAGTCTTGAGGCTTTCTGTTGGACTAGTGTTGCACTGCTCTCATCCAAAGTGTCCCATCGTGACCCGAAATGAGGCCAAATGGTTATGTAACAAATGAGATGGGATGACTCACAGCGCCAGGACCATCCCGAATTCATATTTCAGTCAACAGGAACGCATGCATAGATATTGCAGGGTTTACTCAGCCACGTTAATTGTCCTGTAAGGAGTGACCCTTTGTCAAACCGGCCACACTTCTACATCCCTATCATTTCATCTTGGCCCATGGGGATCTTTTCTGCGTTTTACTAATCACCAAGTTTAGTTTAGTTGTTTCACACATATGTACATGAAATGAAGGGAATAGTACAAGTATGTGGAGGTGTGATAGAAACCTAAAATAAACTGTTTTTGTTTTACCTACATCACCCATTATATAAAGAAATTGAACCATTTGGCTGCAGATCTCCACAAAAACCTTTTACCTTGTCATTCCTGGTGGCTTTTCCAGTACACTAACGCAGTCCGACCTCAGTGCTTGTGGTGTGCTGATCAGTCATGCAACACTAAGCCCACTGTAGGCCTCGCAGATCGAAAGGCAGTTCATTGCCTCTGTTGTGGTGTCTGAAAAGTAGGCCTACTCGAAGCCCTGCAGTCATTTGGCAACCTGGGCTTGTCATTTCCTATTTTCAGAGCTAAACTGGAGCAGTTCTCAGTTGGATAGAGAGATGAAGTCATCTGACCCTTTCTTCAGCCTTCAGACAGTCTTGACACAGCACAGCAAGATTTAGCCTAGTTCCAGGGATCATTTGCCACAGCGACAGTTACAGGATTACTGTTATTGTTCAAATTCATCTGAATTTGAACAATAATTTGAATTTTTAAAAATGATCTGTAATCTGTAAGTGCCATGAAATTTGCATCTTAGTATAGATTGAAATGTTTGTAGGTTTTGTATTTCAAGTTTTAGAGTGTGATTTTTTTTTTTTTTTTTTTTTAGTAATGAAAAAATCAGAGTTATTGTGTTTTCATGCATCGCTGGTCATGGAGTCCAGCCTGTTATTCTGTTGTGGCTCTACTGTTGATTCTCCTTTTTTCCCACTTTAAAGTGGTTGGTACCCATTGTTAAAATTACTCAAAGGAACTTAAATACCCATTATAGTGCAAGTCAGATGTTAGGGGCTTGTGATGTTTAATGCTGCACGGCTGCTATACAACATTTTATTTATTCATTCATTCATGTGCAGTTACAAAATTATCAAACTCAATTGTACAACCCTTGGTCTGTCCCAGGATTAGTTCTGTAAGGTTCACGTCTAAATTGTGGTCTCACTGAAGATTCAGCATTTATATATGATTGACATATGGATTTATTCTGTTTCTTTTTTGTTTTATCTTGGACCTATGGACCGAGTTTTTGTGTCCTTAATAAAGTTTGAATAAATGAATCAACTAAATCAATCATGCATGTATTTACTTGTTTATGAATAAAATGCCAATTTTTTCTTTGGCTCTACAGGAGCAACGTTTGCGTTACCTGAAGCAGCAGGAGCGACGTCAGCAGCAGACCATTTCAGAGAGCGAAAAGCTGCAGAGGTTGAAGGACCGTGTGGAGAGCCAGGAGGCAAAACTGAAGAAGATCCGGGCAATGAGAGGCCAGGTGGATTACAGCAAGGTCATCAATGGAAACCTGTGTATGTATTAGTTTTATTTTAGTATTTCAAAACTGATCACAAGACAGCGTCATTGCTCTGATGCAAATTTCTATCATACCCTTTCCTTGAGGCACAGGGGAAGTTGAATAATTTCAGTGCTGAGAATTAATTTTAGACAAAACACACCCAGCTGATGTAAAAGTATGATTACATTGCGACTGAAATAATGTGAGGACTTTGTTTCTTACACCCAGCGGCAGAGATCGAGCAAGTTAGCGGCCTATTCCAAGAGAAGCAGGCGGAGTTACAGGCAGCGGTGCTGAGGGTGGAGCAGCTCAGCCTGCAGCTGGAGGACCTGCGACGGGGGAAGCTCAACGGCGTGCAGACTGCCCTCGGCGGCCAAGTCACTGGTGCTGCAGCTCTAGAGCTCCGCAAACTCTACCAGGAGCTTCAGGTAATGTTTACCAGTAGTGATAACCTCTGTTGTTATGGCTACAGTTTTTTTTTTTACTTCTACTACTTTTTATTTAGATTTCACATGTGTAGTCATACAGTGCATCGCAACAAATTGTCGTATAATAGAAAAAAGAACAGCAAATGTATCAATCTAAGTAGGGTTAGTAGTCAATTGTAATTTCAAGTCCAAGCCCACAGGGACCAAGATATTCAGAAAAGATCAAATTCAGCCATTAAGCTACAACATAAGAAAATCTTGACATTCTTTTAGGTTTTAACACATATAAGGATGGAATTAAGACAAATTATTAAAACCAGTTAAATAAAGTGCAACTTAATGGGGGTCCAGTTATTTATAAATGTTTCTTTTTATTTGTAATACTGCAGTAGTGTATTCCATGTTATACACATCCTGAATTCTATTCCTCCATTGGACTATTGTGGGGGGGTCGGGGCTTTAACCAGGAGGCTGTTATTACTGTGTTTACAATTAGTAAAAGTATTCTAAGCAGTTTTGTTTGGCTGTTTTCATGGCTACAGTTTTAACACTGTCTCATACACTAGTAAAACTGAACTAATTAGTAACTCTCACCTTTTCAATGTGCAGATTCGAAACAAGTTGAACCAAGAGCAAAACAGTAAACTGCAGCAACAGAAAGAGCTTCTCAACAAGCGCAACATGGAAGTGACACTCATGGACAAGCGCATCAGCGAACTGCGGGAACGCCTCTACAAGAAAAAAGCTGAGGCACGTCAAAAAGAAAACCTTCCTGTAAGACAAGGAGCGCATAAACAATTAGAAATGAAGAAAAATTGGAGAATTGGTCCAATTTACATTTAAATTTGTGAAGTAAAATATTCTTTGATTTAATATTTATGTGGCTCTCGTTTCCTGCAGCTCAACAGAGCCAACGGCCCCCCCTCTCCACAGCCAGCCCCTGGGACTTTGGGTCGGGTGGCTGCCGTCGGGCCGTACATTCAAGTCCCTGTACCCGGCCGACAAGAAGGGGGTTATACTCTGCCACCTGATCCACTGAAACCTCAGACTCTGGGTGTCAATAACCAAGTCAACCAGGGCCGCACCAAGTCAGGTTGGTCATTTTTAGTTATGTCCATCCGTTCGACAAATGTAACAAAATATGATATACGACAAGTAAGCCATCAGCATCATTTGGTGCAAATGTAGGTATGTTCTTTAAGCTTTTGTTAAATTCCTGTTTTAGTGAATTTTCCACTTGCACTAAGTGATCATAAACAGATTTGTGAGAAGGTTGTTCCTGGTTTCACTGTCAGAACTGCACCTCGGTACTTTTACGACATCTTGCATGCTGCACTGTTTCCTTCCTACCTGGCCTCTCTGGACATTATTTCTGTAATTTTCCTCCTTCCTGTCTAACCTCACTCTTTTCCTGTGTACTGTGTTGTGTATACTGTGATTCCCTCCCTTTTCTCTCCTCTTCTCTCATGTACCACTGCTGTCCTGTCTTTGTAATGTCTCCGTTTTACTGGGTGGGGTGGGGCAACGCTTCCTGGGGCAGATGGTGTGCGAAAGCCTCCCGGCCCTTGGAAGGTGTCTGATTTAGACATCGTTGTGGACCCGGTACCCCCGTCCCTTCCAGAAACACACCCAGGCCCTGGAGCCTCCACTGGCTCTGATGGCACGTCCCGTGAGTGCACAGCGCTGCATAAGCAGAGGGATGGCACCTTCTGAACCTTCTCTACTGTAGCACAGGAGCCTCAGCAAAATCTGTTGTACCCCATTTTACAGCTGTATTTTTGAAAGATCACCATCACTTTAGTTACTATTTGTGTAATTGACTGTGAAATCAACATTACAAAGATTCATTTTTAGCCAAATGTTGTCTTGAATCTACACTCAGTTTGACTATTTTCACACTCCATAGAACTGATTGATTAAATCAATGAAAATGATGCTTCTCCATTCTTAGACAAAGCAACACTGAGTTGCTTAGAAACTGAGGAGAAGATGCATCTGTGCCTGGTTAACTTGATAAACTGCTGTCTGACACATCCTTGTTTGGCATTGTTAAGCTTTTCTGTCAGTGCAGCATTCAGGCAGTTTTTCTGGACTGGAGAGAGAGAACATGTGGATGTTTAATTTGCAGCATTTGCTGTAATGACGTAGTATGGAGTGCTGCCAACTTGAAATACTTTGCTGCCATCTGCAGAATTTTTATTCTCCTCATAGTCTTCAACATCATTCATCTTATGAAGAGACTGTCCTGACTGATCCTGTGGGTGCACATCTGTGCACATTTTAACACTTCTGAGAAGGTTCAACGAGTCGAGTGCCTCATAAATTTACACATAACAAGCAGTCCAAAGCATTTGGGCTACTTTGTTGTGCTGTCCTAACATCCTCTGCCTGCCTAACTTTAACATACACATCACATCCTCACAGCAACCATTCGCAAACACTTCACATGAACAAGTCAGTTTTCTTGTGCATGTGAAGTGTCATAGGATTCACTCAGCAGCTGTCACTTAGGTGATCATTTTCATTCCTCACAGACTGTAGAAATATGTGGGACAGTCCTGTTCTTATCGTTTAAAAATGGTAGGACATCTTAGAGTCTGAGGAAACAACAGACACAGTTTTGTGAATTTACTGTAATTTGGCCAATAAATATCTGGAATTACCAGTGGTATTTTCTCAGCCATATACACCATAGCTGCCATAGACTTTAGGTCTGTAGTGATTCGGTCATACTACGTATATATATATTTTTTGTCATTTGACTCAAAATATATCTGTCCAATGCTGTTTTTGTTGTGTCTTTCTTTTTCTGTCTTTTTCCTTTTGACCCCTTTCCTTCTTACCATTAAAGGTGCGTTTTTATAATCATAGAAAATCTCGATAGAAACAGCATGTACATTAGTCACTCACTGTCAGTCTGTGAATACAAAATTACATTTAGCTAGTAGGGTAGTAACTAAATAAAACTTCCATGACCAAAAACAAAAAATAACAAACATAAAATTGTAAAACACAAATGCACCTTAATTTCCATTATTGGTGTGAAGTGAAGGTTTTGGGTTTTTATCCTGTCCTCCTGAAACATTAAGTCTGCAGTGTTAAAGACAACACAGTAAGTTTACCTGCAGATTTTTTTCTTATTTTTTTTCATATTATTATTACATTTGGGGGAAAAAGATAATTAACCAAACATAAAAAATACACACATTTAAAATTCCAACCAATGAGAGATTGGCATGTATTTCAAGACGTGTACAGTGAGACAGTTCTCTTCCCTAAACTTCCCTCTTTCTTTTTTAGCCGTTCCAAAATACAAGTACATAAAATTCTTTCCTAGTATATGACCTTTATTTTGACAACATATCTCTAAGCAGACTTGCTATTTTTTGAGACCTCGTTATCATATTTGCAACTTTAAAAAAAAAATAAAGCTAAATTAACTTCACCAAAACTATTTTTTACTTTGATAATTCATAGGATAGGCTTATGAAAATCCTGAACCTTCCATTTATCGCCAATCCTAGGTCAAAATGGTACAAATAAATATACTGTATGGATGTAAAATATCATACATGCTTCTTGATGTTTCTACGAATTTTATTTTATGAGATTCAGATACTTTAAAAACACTGAAAATAAAATACCATTTAGACCTAGCTCTGGTGAACATGCTTTGTCACTAAAAGAGGCCAGTGCTTCTGGTATCATATTAACGACTGCATTATGTTTGGTTTTTTTTGTCTTTCAATGCTCTTACTTTGTCCTATTGGTTCCTCAGCTGACACTGGTTGGCCTCCTGTAGGCAAGACCAGCACAACTCTGAAGCCACCTGAGAGAAGAGACTCAGGAACTGATACCCAGGGCAAAAGCCCTCCCTCAGGCTCACCTGTTGCTCCTACTGCAGAAAAGGTTAGTGCCTCTGACCTTCCTCTAATTCTTTTTAACCTTTCTTTCATTGGGTCACTTCAGGTAGACTATCATCTCTGTTATTAATAATTATGAAGGTAGATTTGCTTCTTTACTGTTTCAATCAAAACTTTATTGTTTATTAAAAAAAAATCTCTTCAATCAAAAAACCTTTTCAATCAAAGAAAAAAAGTGTTTGAATGCAAAAAAAAAATATTTGAGACCCAAAAAATTGCATTTAAACACTTTTTTAAAATTGAAAATATTGTTTTTGATTGAAGTGAAGTGTTTTTGGGACTGAATAATAAAGACACAAATATCCTACACATAATATGGCCCAAATACAAAAAAGATGTTTTCAATCCCAAAAAAATTTTTACAATTAAAAAAATAACTCACTTTTAAAGAAAAAAGTGTTCAAATGTAATTTTTTGGGTCTCAAATATTCTTTGCATTCAAACACTTTTTTCTCTTTGATTGAAAAGTTTGGGTTTTTTTGATTGAGGTAAATTATTTTTTGATTGAAAATATTTTTTTTTGGTTAAAGTAACTTTTTTTGATTGAACAATGAAGTTTTGATTGAACCAATAAAGACACAAATCTACCTTCATAAATATTGACAGTAATTTTGAAGGTAGACTCCTTTCACACAACTTCAGCTGTGAATGATAATCTCAGCCCCTAATGGAAGTGATTCTTGGTTCTAAATCTAGTACCGAGAGCCAGTTCCAGTGTTGGAGATGGTGTATGGAATTACCAACTCTGAGGCTGTACCTTAGGTATTCTGTTCAAGCTTTTCTGACAGTGTTTAATGTTATTGTTCCCCACAGGTGCTAGACTCCAAAATAGTGGTCTCCTCCCCCGCCATAACGAAGCCACAGCCACCCCCTTACGGGTCCCACCTCACCTCAGCAAACTCAGCCAGCTCCTTGGAGCGCCGCAAAGATGCCCCGCCTCCTCCTCGCCCCCTTCCACCACCTGCTCCTGCTTGGCCCCGTGTGCCACCCTCCACGGGCTCATCCTCCCAACAGATTCAACAACGTATTTCAGTGCCGCCAAGTCCCACTTTCCAGCCCAACGCACCACTCTTCCCTCCTGGGCTGAGTGAGCGACTGGATCCTCCCCCAGCTGTGGCAGTACGGCCCTTCATTGCAGACCGGGGGTCACGGCCTCAGTCACCTCGGAAGGGCCCGGCAACCATGAACTCCAGCTCCATCTATCACATGTACCTCCAGCAGGCAGCGCCGAAGAGCCAGCCACCCAAGCCTGCTCTGAAAGCAGGTAAAATCCACATCTGAAGAACGATTATCTGATCATCAGAACCTGCAAACAAATGTTTATTTTCACTGTTATGATGTAGTTTCATTTCAAGAAATGTCATCCTTTTTAGTTGTACTTCTTTTTTTTTTTTTTTTACATTTTTTGTAGGCAACCAACATGCTACCTAATTATTGACAAAACACTGAATTAGTAATGAAAAAATATTGAGTGATGCAGAGATTGTTATAGTTAATGACAGACTAACTAAAACTAGCAGTTAAAAATGGTATAGTTAAGTAAATAAAATAGACTATCCTTTGAAAACACAAAATCAATCAGTACAACATAAAATACAATTGTTTTCCTCCTGGATTTGCAATGTTGCGACACCAGCATTTTCATTTAGTAAAAAGAAGGAAGTAGACATAGTATCAGAGTAGATCCTTTTTTATAAGCATTGGCTTTGTAATTATATTTATTATCATGCACTTTTCAGCTTCTGTAAATCAAGGTTTAAGAAATAAGAAACAAACTGAAAGACTAAAAAATAAAGTTGAAACTGCTAAAAATTTGAAAACAGTAATAACTCTGTTTAGTTGATGCATAAATGTTACTAACCTCAAACTTCCATGTTCTTTGTTTGTGTCTAGTATATGGGAAGCCTGTCCTGCCGTCCAGCTCAACTCCCCCCTCGCCCCTACCTTTTGTCCAGGTGGGAGGGGCTTTCCCATTTCTTCAAGGCCATCCTGGTGCAGAGGATGCCTTTGATGGGGAGTTGGATGAACTTGAGTGCTTCCAGCATCTGGAGCCCTCAGCGCCTCCCCCCAGTGTGGAAAACATCCCTCGTCCACTCAGTCCCACTAAGCTGACGCCCATGGTACACTCCCCGCTGCGCTACCAAAGTGACGCTGACCTAGAGGTGCTTCGTAAAAAACTGGCCAATGCTCCAAGACCCCTCAAGAAGCGGAGCTCCATCACAGAGCCAGAGGGCCCAAGTGGTCCTAACATTCAGAAACTGCTCTACCAGAGGTTTAACACTCTAGCAGGAGGGATAGAGGGGAACGGAGTGAGTGGATCAGGAGGTGGCAACGGTGCAGGTAATGGAACTCCATTTTATCAGCCGGCTAATCCTCCAGGTTACCTGGGAGGTGATGCTGTGGCAGATACAGACAATGGCAATCTCCCCTCTGAGACACCGCTTCCACCGCCACCTGGGGTAGAAGAGCTCGGCTCGGAGACTCCACCTTCATCTACTGATGCTAATGACAACCAGTCATTGCCCTCGCCACCCGAAGGAATCGTGGACCCGGCTGAAGCAGAGGGAGCTGAGGAAGATGACAACAACAACAACCTAGAAACCTCTGAAGCTTTGCTCCCCAGTCCTGTACCAGAGGTCAGCACACCAGAGGAGAGCGGCACACCAGCCTCACAGTCTGTGGTGAGAGACATTTACAGCCACACTCACATGAAAATATTGGATTTACAGTGTCAGCACAAACATGGGAGAGTAAAAATACCAAGTTCAGGCAGTATAAAGTTTCCAGTATTGATATATGTATCATATTTTTTGCAGTGATCCCTTAACTGTGGTTATGAGACAGTTGTACAATTTGTAATTTTGCTGTGTGTTTGTGCCAAGTGTACACACTTTTCACAAAAATATCAGAATCAGAATCATAAATACTTTATTAATCCTGGGAGGAAATTTAGTATTACCATTGCTCCAGATATAGATAAGAGATATAGCAATAAATAAGTAGCAAGTACCAACAGATAAGTAATAACTAACATAACTGGCAATGAAACAAAATAAAATAAATAAGCATAAGTGAGCGGTAAGCAAAAGTACTAGATAAACACTATTTACATTATGAGTGTGACGAGGTGAACTATGTATGTCCTGAAGATAATAAAGACAGTTAAACAGTGAACTTTATCATCCAAAATTAGTCTGATACAGTTAACTGCACTGCACTTGTGAAGACTTCTTACATTAAAAAACAACTACTAGAAAATACATACAACTGCAGTGTATGATCTATGAATAAGTGTTCACAGACATTGATATGTCCATGTCAGTGGATGAAATTACTGAAAAATCTCACTTTTAATGCACTAAAAGTAATTTTTAATTTAACTTTAATTTTAACAAGTAAAGATGTAAATCCTGTTTCTTCTATCCATTGATACAGGAGAAGCGCACAAACCTGAAAAAGCCAAACTCGGAGCGCACTGGCCACGGCTTCAGGGTTAAATTTAATCCTCTGGCCCTCCTGCTGGATGCCTCGTTGGAGGGCGAGTTTGACCTCGTTCAAAGGATCATTTATGAGGTGTGTGTTTCCTGTGTGCACGTTGTGTTCTATGTAATATGTAAGGTATATTTGCATGTGCGATTGACAGTTAAACTCCCTCCTCCAGGTGGAGAATCCTAGCACTCCGAATGACGAGGGCATCACGCCCCTGCACAACGCTGTGTGTGCGGGACATCACCACATAGTCAAGTTCCTGTTGGATTTTGGAGTGAACGTCAATGCAGCAGACAGTGATGGATGGTGAGTCCAACGCCTCAATTCGGAGACATCTAAGGACACCGCTTTTTCTTTTTTTTTTTGGTTTTGTTTTGTTTTGTTTTGTTTTGAGTTCTTGTACTCATTTTCTGTAGACTGCTCACATGTCCAATATTTTCTTTTCTGCATGAACAGGACTCCTCTTCACTGTGCTGCATCTTGCAACAGTGTTCATCTCTGCAAGTTGTTGGTTGAATCAGGGGCGGCCATTTTTGCCAGCACCATTAGTGATGTGGAAACGGCTGCAGATAAATGCGAGGAAATGGAGGAGGGCTACATCCAGTGTTCACAGTTTCTTTACGGTGCGTATTAGCTGTATCAGTAAACTAAAAATACTTTCTCTGTTGGAAAGTCTCTCCGAGTTTTGGCAAGTACAAATGTTAATTGAATAGCATTTGCAGATGAAGATACTGACACGTTGCAGATGTTTTTTTACACTAGTTTTGAATATGAGCTGAGCTGGACATTTTACTTAAGTTTTAAATTATTCTTTAGTGTTTATATTTAATGTTTTAATATTTTTAATTTATGGCACTGTGTCACTATTTTATTCTATTTATTGTCTTCTACTTTATTCATGATTTTGCACGCCACTTTGGGGTAATGTCTGTTTTTAAGTGTGCTATATAAATAAATCTTGGCCTTGACTTGACCTTTGACCTCTACTTTGGGCTTCCATGTGCAGGTGTTCAGGAGAAGCTGGGTGTGATGAACAAAGGAACAGTGTACGCTCTGTGGGAGTACGAAGCTCAGAACCCAGATGAGCTGTCGTTCAGTGAGGGAGACGCCATCACCATTCTGCGACGACAGGATGACAGTGAAACTGAGTGGTGGTGGGCACGGCTCGAGGACAACGAGGGCTATGTGCCCCGCAACCTGCTGGGGGTAATTCTATGTTTACATAGTTTTCTTGTTATTTCTCTACAGGTTTACATCTGTTTACCTGTGGAGGAATTCCACAGATAGTTTCACCAATGTAACTAGAGTTTCTTTTAGTGCTTGACCTTGTCGCATTTATGACCATGCTAATATTTGGCACATTTGTGATTTAAATATTAGTATTTATATTTGATTCTAATTATGTATGTTTAATTCTAATGTAAGTTGAGACTGCAAGAAGTTATTAAAGTGGTTTATTGTCCAGTCCAGAAAAATGCAGGCAAAATTCCTTGATTATGCAATGAAATATGGAGGATTTATATGTGATTTTATACAGTGAAATTGCGGGAATTTGGAAAAAAATATGCAGGAACTGGTTTATTCCTGTTTGCCGTCCATTTTTGAATCCTTTCTACCAAAGAGCACTTCGAACAAACTTTTTTCGGATCCTGGACACATTCCTTGCCATCATTCTCTGAAAAAAATTGATTCTTCTTCCTCACCCTGACCTAATTAGGCTACTAATAAATGTCTAATTACATCCTATGATAAGTAAACATACAAGAGGTAAACAAATACTAGATCACAGAAACAGCTGGATCTGTTTTAGCTCTTTATTTTCTAAGTATGGCTCAAACATGGCTTTAACATTCCTGAATCACAACCGTCAGAAATAAAACTGCTTCCCGCTTCACAAAGTGAGGTAGAACAGGCCATTTATTTCAAGGCTATTAGAGTCTTTATGTTCATATAACATTATTATCGCTGCAGCAGAAACTATTTTCAAATGTTTCGCGCTGGAAAAGTAGCACCAATGTCAATTTTTTCTTCTGTTCCAAAGTACAGTTGCATGGGGTGTAAAATACTATGCTTATTGTGTAGGACATTGGGCACTGGTTTTCTTTGGCTTTTGCAGATATTTTTGTCGGCAAATGGGCTGCATTTTTCATCATCTTGCAGGATTTTTTCTGATCCTTGCAGTTATTTTACCTTCTGTGGATACAGAACTGATGATGTTGCACGTCAATCCAATGTCTTTTAAACATATGGAAAAGTGCAGGGATTATGAAATTGCGCGAGCCCAGTATATTTCATATGTTTTGCGCCAAAATACGCTATTATTGTAGTAAATACGTGCCCTTTTTGAATATGCATTATTTCTTTGATAATACATTGAATAATGCAATCACAAAATAATGTTTTTCTGAAGGGACTGATTTTTCCTTCGGAGTCAAATGTATTCAGATTTTATTCAGTTTTTTAAAAAGTAAAGTATATTTAAGTTTCTTAGAATGGTTGAATCTTATACAAATAAAAAGATTCAAAAATTCTATATTGTCAATTCATGAAATGTACAGGACAGAGAACTGAGATGCTATTTCTCTCTCAACTTGTTAAATGCCTTGCATTTTAAAAAAAGATGTAAAATTGAATAAGAATAGGAATAAATAAAGTATACATGTTGGTTTATACACAGTCGCAGCAGTTACAGTACAGTAACAGTAGTGCAACACAGTGACAGTTTATGAGGTGAGGAGGTCCATAGTGAAAACAAACAGCAACAGATTTATCAAATGAAGAAGACCGACACACCAGAGAAAAACTAGTCATAATAAAACTGTCCCTTTTTCTATTTTCCAGCTCTATCCGAGGATCAAACCTCGCCAGCGCTCCCTGGCGTAGTATCTCACTCCGCTGACTTCTGGCTACCAGCTGGACTCGTGACAAAACCAAGAGCAGAGAACAAAGGAGCCTGGTGCTCCGTCTTCTCCCAGTGGCCATAGCCTCCCCGGCCTTCTGCTTCTCACAACCCCCCACCCAACTCCCCCCATCTCTGAAGCACTGGGCACCAAACTCTGATGCACACATTTACACTCACACACACAGTGAAACAAAAAGCACTCCTGACGTGGAATCTCTTAAACCACTCCATCCTGATCCCCCACCTTTCAGTCTATTGCTGTCATTGTCCCGACTTGATTTTATCCCAATTCAGTGTCAGCGTCGTATCAGACATCAACATGAAGACTGAGTATTTCTTGGCAGTGTTACACCATCTCCATCACCTAACAGCAGCATTAGTTCACATGAAACTACACTGAAAGTGGAACATCATATTTGAGGGTGAGAATTTGCCTATTATACCAGTGTAATATTATTTTTTATGTTAAAGAACACTAAGTGATTTTAAGGCTGATTTGACCTTCTGCCATGAATTATTCCTGTTGTCTAACCACCAAAGATGAAAGCAGATGTAACTATTAAAGGTGAAAATTCATCTAGACAAAGAGTAGAAAATGATTGTAGGCAGAAAGAACAAAGAAATTTGTTGATCTTTAGTATTAATGACACCTACTAGTCTGAACCAAACCTAATGTGAAACCTCCTTGGTTCCTCCAGTTAATCCATAAAGACCCAAACATCCATCATTGACCAAAAGCACTGACTGGTTTAAACTGTTTAATACCTGTTGATCCACTAATTCTATCAATACATGTAAATAATTAGTGTAAAAACTACAGTTTATTGTCTTTTCATGGTCATCAGATTTGACCCATTTGGATGTTCAGAGGCTCCGTAGTTACTGTGGAAACACTGTCATCTTCTACAACATTGATTCACCAATAAAACACATAGAGTTGGATCAATGACGGTGGATGGGCACACTGGGATTATGTTCAATTAATGATAGATTTGACTGAAAGTCAATTTATCTGCAGTTTTTCCTACTTTTGATATAAAATCCCTCAGCATACTCTGAGCTTTTATGAGCATCTACATGGTCAGTAAAATAAATACAGTAAAATAACCGATTTATACTGAGAAAATGGTAAATACAGAGGATAATATTATAAATGAATGTTGATAAATCACTTAACAAAGGTTAGATATAGTTAAAATTTAATTTAGGAACTGACATAAGAGTAGCACTGGGTCTTTATGGGTTAAACTAGTAAAAATAAATCTAGATCCAAAGCTCACAATTCACCTCTCGTGTGTTTAATAAACACAATTGCAAGGTTTGTTCTGTGTCATCTGTTCAGAAGGTACAGTTTGTAAGGACAGATATTGTGGGTGCGTAGCAAAGACAATAATAAACCATAACTACCACTAATTTTAAACGAGGGTTTGTACCATTATCCTTTTTTGTGTGACATGATTTATGTATTAAGCTTTGTTGAAATCCTACTTGAATGACAAACCTGAATAGTCCTGTGGAGTCCATATGTTGACAGATCTGATTACCCCTGACTCATTCATGGAAATCACAAACCAAGAGTATTTTGATTCACCAAAAAAGTCTGCCAAATACTTTGAAGTTGTATCTGTACAGTATCTGTGGAAAAATGTAAAAGATCTTTGCACTTAAAGAATCAGAGGGATAACATTTGGTAAATAAAGTCGATTTCCATTTTTCAAGAGGCAAAATTTAATCTTTTGTCCACAAAGTTTTATGTTTTATGTATTTGGAGTAGGTTTCCCTGTTGAAGCTCCTGGTATTTACAGTTTTGGATTTAATTAGTTCATGCATTATGAAAGTTGGAGCTCACTTCAATGTCCATAGTTGAACTGAATTAGTCAACAACATGGAAAGGAGATGTGGATCTGCACGAAAAGGAAAAGCTGCATATGTTAAATGAAATCCAGACCCTGCACTTTGACAAAATCCTGTAATCGTCAACCAAAGCCATCTAATGAAGCCTGTTTACCCACCAGACAAAGTTATCAGTCAGTTGTAACGACCTCCATATTCCAAATCACAAACTCCCCCTTTTTTTTTTTTTGATCCCGACTGTAACGTCACAGTTCTGATTTTGTTCGGGCTGTTGCAGTCTCCACTTGAAACACTTAATCTCAGGACCAACATGGTGCTGCTGACACTGTTTCACCACTAAACTAGTGATCATATTTCTATTTTTGCTCTGTATAGACATCACATTCATTTGGGTGGTGAACCAAACACCAGTGCAGCCCACATTTCAAACACCATCACTTACGGGCATGAGTTATTGACAGAAAAAGCGACAGTTATCGTGTCTGAAATGGAAAACTTAAGCCTCAGCCTCAGACAATCCTGAAAATGCCCTCTACTTGCTTCTGTAGCTGCCCCCCCCCCCTCCCGTTTTTTCAGGTATACACCACACCAGTAACACTAATACATGTGTTATCTATCACATTGTTGAACATCTGGAGTCCATCAACTTGTTCTGAACCTTGAGTGAATGAGTATAATGCCAAGTGGCCCAGGCTTTACCATTGGCTTAAAACTGTACATAGTGTGAAGAGATGTGTTCTATGTCTGTTTGCTGTATGGACAAGTGGGCTTTCTGTATAAAAATGCTGTACTCACACATTAAATTCTGTAAATGGTGAAAAATAAAACAGAAGCTCTGGCATGACCAATGTTCGCTTTTATTGAAGATTTGTTTTGTTGTTATTTGACTTTTATACTTTTCAGAATAATCCACAAACAGATACTGGTTCATTCATTTCATTTATTTCAAGCAAGTGAGTAAGCAACACAAATGACCTGTATACAGTATCTGATAATGCAACGACATTCAACAGAATACATTTAA
>JAPTGZ010000017.1:26201537-26211670 GCA_029814645.1 Fowleria isostigma
TTCCCTTAGAAATAGACGTAAAATCAATTAAAAACAATAAAACATTGAAAGCTGAAAGTGTGCACAAAAAAAAAAAATTACAACAGACAAATGTATATTATGTATATATGGTCTGAGTTGTTCAATTTCATTTCATTTTATTATTTGGAGCTTGTGTACGCCATGTACAATATTTATTATAAACATTTCATTATATCTACACAGAATCATATAAAGAATTAGCTATAAACACAAAAAGAATTTAATACCACAACATGCAGAAATATACATTTATAAGTACATAGAGAAATATTCAAAGATATTGGTTGTAAACATTATACATAATAAATGGATATATACAGCAATTCACCATTAAAATACAACCCTGGTAGCCTAAAAGGGAATGAGAAAGTATGGAACCTATTTATTCCCACCCCTCAGTTTCACTACTTAAACTTGTATGGATGCAATTATATCAAGAGAAATTAGGTGTAAACATGCATTAGTACACCAAAACTAACTAACACAATGTACAGGACACAAATGTAATCAGTAAAGAGAAAATAACACTAATTAAACACAACAGATTACAAGTAATTTTATAAAAACTGAAAAGAAGTGTAAATATATCTAATCAATAGTCTCAATAAATAAAAACAAAGTAAATTAATTTTTTTAAAAAAAAAGTAAACACACATCCAAAAACTTCAAAGTAAACAGAGACTTTCTGTTACACTAAATGTGACACTCACGGGTGACACTGGCATTTCTAATGTTTCCGTGAACTGCAATGTTTACATCTTACAGCACTACAATGCCCATAAGGCAATGTATTGACAAAGCACAGCGCATGCGCGTTAACAATCGGAGTAAACGGATGACATCACGGCCACCCCGGACCAACCAGTCGGTTTAATTATCTCCCTGCCGTCTGGACGCCGGGGCTTTACTGCCGCTTTACTTTTTCACCAACTGGATGAAGTTGCGGGTAAACCTGTGGAGGAAAATGTGCAACGTGTCGAGGTAAGAAAGTTGGTGTTTGAGGTGAAATTTCAGTCTCTGCGTTTGAAACAATACCCGCGTGAGAAGGCACGCGCACACACATACACACACACACCGGGCCGGTTTGACTGCGGCGGCGGCGGCGGTGACCTCCGTACCCGGTGTGACCAGTCAACACAACGGCCATGATCCGTGTGGATGTGGCGAGGTCCCCGTGAGCCGGAGCGGAGTTCCCCGAGCCTCACCGCAGAGAACTGGTGACATAAACCGGGTCCACACCGGAGTCAAATGACACTTACGTGTGTTTTTGTGAAATGTTTTTGTTTTGTCACTTCAGTGTGGGGGAGAAAACGGAGCTTTCCAACCAGAGCAGCAGTCGATTTATGAATAATTTAGTCTTCTACTAAAGGGCGAACGGTTTTTAAGGCAGGGTTGGAGGGATGGGACTCCCATTTGTGTTCTTAGAAAACAGGCTCTGCAGTCTTGACACCCGGTAAGGTAAATGAGAGGGTTAGATGTCTGCAGAGGTGGTCTTTTTATGCATTCTGTCTCACATGCACTTTATTTTATCATCCCAATTTTGCAGGAATGTACCCCCACTGACTTCAGAGCATTCAGATTAGAGTCCTTATCAGGAACCCAAGTCAAAAGCACATCATCTGGCATGCATAGTTTTTAGAGATGGAGCTGGTTTGTGAGTTCATGGGTGCTCATTTTTGCAATATGCAGCCCACAGACTTCCTCATGTGCCCTTTATCAGCACCTTGCATTAATCACATAATACATATTTTATTTTAACTTATCAAGGTTTGTATGGGTGCTTGAATTCCTTGAAAATGCTTAAATGTCAATGTTGTGTTTTCAAGGTCTGGAAAGTGCTTGGATTTTGGATTAATAAGTCAGGAGTCTCAAACTCATTTTAGTTCAGTTCAGAGGCCACATTCAGCCCAGTATGATCTGAAGTGGGCCAGCCCAGTAAAAATAAGTGATAAAAGTAAAATTGCATTATAATAATGTTTACATCTACAGACTATTCTTTAAAAATGTGAATAACATGAAAAACCTGAAATTTCTTAAGAAAATGAAGTGCAATTTTTCAAGAATATGTCTCAGTTTATAATTTTCACATGGTCATTTCAACTTAGAGATCACAGTGGATCTACAGATACATAAAACATTTAATAACAGACAGAATATTGGAAAAAAATGCACTTATTTTTCTTAAAACATTTCAGATTCATATTTTTTGTGAAAGGATAGTTTACAAATATCAACATTGTCATGTAACTTTACTTTTTTACACTAAAACAAAGAGAAAAAATTGTCATTATTTATATGTGATTATGATAGTATTTTACTGGTCTGACCCACTTTAGATCTTATTGGTCTGTCCATCCTTGATTGTTAGTATGTTTAGTGTTATTTTTGCATTTCACAAATTCATCCTGTGGGCCAGATTGGACCCTGTGGTGGGCCGGATTTGGCCCCTGGGCCACATGTTTGAGACCCCCGGTTAAAATGCTTGTGATTCTAACTTTAGATGTGCTTTATTTATTTTTATTATGAACTCAAGCCAATGCTACTTAGAGAGAGGTGATAGATTTTGAAAAAATAAAGCTTAAATGTCAAAAAAGAAATAACAGTGGGTGTTCTCAGGTCGACTCCTCATTTTTATCAAGTGTGTCTGAAGAACGCCAAGTGGCTTCCCTTTTTTTTTTGGGATTGTGTTTTCTGTTAATTTCTAACTTTTTTGACACTATGAAACATAATTTTAGATGTTTATAGCATAATACAATGTACATTATTGTGACAAAAAGTGAAAAAAAAAAATCCTGAGTACATGTAGATGTGGATTTTACCCCAGTGATAAGGTGCTGTGCTGGAAAAAAATCAAAATGGCCTATGAAAGTGCTTGAAAAGTGCTTGAATATGACTTTGAAAAATGTGTATGAACCCTATAATATGCAAACTAACTTTACAAAAATATTTTTCTGTCAGATAACATTTACTACATAACACCGTGATGTTTTCCAGAAAGGAAGATGTTAACATTTTTCTATCATGGGTGTTTCAGTCGTTTATTCTTGTTGAAATATGTGCGTAGGAATGATGGAAGGTATGAATCATTAATCATTTAGTGTCTTTGAGATCTACTATGTAAGTCAAGAACCACATATCCTCCTGACCAACACTGGAAATTTAAGGTCGACATGGAGATCGATATTGAGTTCCAGTAAAATCCAGTAATAATATAGCTACTTGCTGATATTTCTTCAGTAGTCTGATCCGATCAGTTTCTTCTATCATGTTTGTCCCCATGTATTATGTATGTATTCAAGTATACTGTACAAACGTTGATGTGTATGCAAAATGCGACAGGATAGTTGCATATTTGCTGTGTGGCTGACATGATGTTATGCTGATTTTCACGCATTGTACACTTCTCAAGGCTGATTGGTCGGTCGGATGTTTTGTCTTCATAAGGAACCCTAGATGCCATGTTATACTTGATGAAAGAGTCGGCCTCTGGTGTTTTCAGCCATATAATACCTCACCTGTTCTGGGTTAATAAGCACTTGTATCACTTTTGCTGAGAAGTGGAGTGACTCACTTCTAAAAGCCATAGAGCAATTGGTGAGGTCAGAGGGCACAACACACAGATAATCACAGTATAATCATTCTGGAGCAAGGCTTACTGCAAGTTAGGTGCTTATCAGAAAAGTCTTGCATTCCCGAGAATTAAAGTGCTCTAAATCACTGAGGGGCCTGTATGTGCTTGTAATGGGCTGCTGCCTTGTGAAAGGGCTTTACCTTACTATGGTGTGATCTGCAAACATGTTTTCACTATAAACACTGCTGAGGCCTTACATGCTGTACCATGCTGTTATTTTGTCCACATTGTGCAGACAGGGAGGTGTTCGTTACAGATATTTGAATTACGTGTCTTGTTTTTCTGCGCACATTGCAGATGATTGTGTCATAATTGCATGCTCAGGTGGTTTTTGGTGTTAAGCCTCTATTAAAAATCTGAGGGAAATAAATCAGCTGGCAGTTATTATCAGCCAAAGATCACCGGCAAGGCTTGGTTAAAGTAGGGCTCCTTTAATGCATCTCATAGTGTTTTTTTTTTTTTTTTTTGTCTCCTGTGACCTAAATGTAAGCATTGGGGCTAGTGTGTGGATTACATCAAGTTCACCATTGGTAGTCAGTTTGTTTGCCTGACTTTAAAGCTCCAAGGTCTTTGTATGCTTTCTTTTCTGACAGACGAACAAACACTGTATTCATTGTATTGCACATTTGCAGTCAAATGAAACATTAGTTCTGCTTATGAGACACCTTGAAATGGTTGTCATTAGGGCTACGTGATATTAGAAAAAAACTGACATTGTGAAAAAATACTCTGGAGCATATAATAGCTGTGTTGTGCCGATGTAATCAGTCAAACATTACCTAGTTGTTGCTCCTCTCGTTGTGGCAACAGGCACAGGACATGTTTCAATATCATCCTTTTTGTAGCCGAAATATTACAGATAACTGGAATTGTTCATTGCTCATTTCTCACTGTTACCAGTGAAGCACTCCATGCAGGGGCGTGGTCTTCTTTGGCAAAATGATTTAAGAACAATTGTGATTGGTGGATCGCTGCATGCAGTGTTAGTCAGGTACCTTTGAAATTAGATGAGAACACCCTGAGTTAATTTGCCTCCTACATCACAGGTCCTGTGATGCAACTATTGCACACACTTACATTGCAATGACGATGCTCCAGCGATATATTGTGCTGCTCTAGTTGTCATCTTCAGGACTTATGCAGCCACGTGACACATTGGAGCTGCTTCATCCACACGAGCACAGCCTTCAGCGACGACAAGTGTTTGTTGATGCTTGATTTTTGTTGACGTTTCATGTCATCCCTCAGTTATTACAGACTCGAACATACTGCTCTGCTGTTGGAAAATGTCAAGGAAAGCAGTCCCTGGTGAAATTTACTGCAGCATGTGACTCATTGGTCAGCTGTACCTGTTATATAGGATAGGAGCTGCTTTGTCCTTGCACATCCTCAGTCACAGCATTTTGGGACATCATTTGTCATCGTGTGGAAGGATACAAAGCAGCAATGTCCCTGTAGAGCTGTGTCATATGAGCAAAATGTCATGACCTGGTATCAGTGTTATTTTATATCAGTAATGGACACAATGACACGTCATAATCTAATATTAGTCCAGACCCCTCTTTCAGGTACGACCTCGCTGCATCTTTTGATTGTAATGATGACAGCCTGTGTCTCATTCACTCTCCTTTATCTTTGTGTCTTTATCGTGGAAGAGCACTAATGAAGATTACCATAAAGAGTGTAATTTGTGAAACGACAAAAAAAATTAACAATAGAGGAAGGCTGCACGATATTGGAAAAAACTGACGTTGCAAAATTTGTTATTTTTTTAAACCCTGTGATATATATTGCAGCATAAAAAAATACTTGACATAATAGTTATGTAGTGGCGACATAAATGGTCAAACAAATTAGTAATGGTACCTCTCATTGTGGCAGTAGGTACAAAGCACTGTCGACATAGAACACGTGTTTCAATATCATCCTTGTAGCCAAAATAGTCTCGCTAACTGATGTTGCTTTTCTTTTTGAGACCAAGTCTTCTTTTTAAGTGATTCGTTCGTTGCTCATTTTTCAATGTTGTTACCAGTGACTCACTCCATGTGCAAGGGGCATGGTCTGCTTCGGCGAACTGAGTAAGAACGATTGTGATTGGCGGATGTATGTGGTGTGTCAGGTACCCTTGAAATTAGATGAGAACATGTTGAGTTCATTTGCCTCCTACATGGCAGGACCTGTGATGTGACTATTGTGCACACCTACATCCTGATGACAATGCTCAAACAATATATGGGCTCTATGCACACCCCCGCTACTTCCTGAATATCGGGCAGCACCTTTATTTCCTGTCTGTCATTATTGGACACACTGATTAATCCAGGTGTGTCTGATCACTGTAGTCACAACAAGAAGTAGCAGACACACTTGGATTAATCACTGTGTCCAATAATGACAGACAGGAAATAAAGGTGCTGCCCGACATTCAGAAAGTAGTGGGGATGTGCATAGACTCCACTGCGTAGCTCTACTAATATTTATACAACCTTTAAGAACATTTGATCATTGCACATATTGATTTCCACAGTTTTAGAGCTTTAGAAAAACATTTCTAAATGGCCTTAACATATTTCACAGGAAACATCGTGTTGGCAAAACCACATTAAATTTTCTTTCTCTTAAACAATGTGTGGCTCTACAATAATGTGAATTTTTAGTTTTCACTTATCCCATCATGGTATATGTCAATTGGATGTAGCATAGGTGTAATGATGTCCTTTAAACAATGAATAAAAATCAACATCTCAGCCTTAAGTTGTCCTGTTAGTCCTCATGATGAAAGAAATCCATGCTGCTCCATTTGGCACTAAGAGCATTGTCAAGTATTCATGACAGATGAGTTGATAAGATAGCCATTGTCTTGAACTCATTCATGAAAACTGGCAGAGTGCCCCCCTTCAGTTCCTGGAAAACACAAACTAAGCATCAACATCTCATCCCTATAGTCCATTACCCAGTGGCAGTGTATTGTACCTGCTCGTCTATCTGTCGGCACACATAAACACTCCCGAAGCCCTCTCGGGGAAGTGGGTTAATGAAGTGAGTGTAAAGTTTCACAGCACTGGTAGGGCAACGAATGGGTGGTGGCCCGGCCTCCCTCGTTGGCTCACATTAAGGACTACAATGTGAACAAGTAAATGACTGCATCAACAACAAGGGGGAGGTGTGGTGTAATTATTTTTTCAACAGCGGATGTCATTTAGGAGTGGTCGTAACACAGCTGAGACCACCATATGTCAGGGAGCTCTCTAGATGTTGTAGCGGCATTAATGTGCAGAGGCAGGTGTGGAACAACACACCCATGACGACCGCCCTGCTGTTGTGCATTTTACTATCCTTCATCATTTCTGTATTAACATGTCTTAAAAAAAAAAAAAAAAAAAATACAGGCCTTTATATTCTTTGACTTGGATGCCTCGGAGAAATCTGCAGTTTTATTCAGCGTAACATCCTGTCTCATTACTCGTTGCCTGGAGTCATGTTCTTTTAACTAATGTTTACATCTAAAAGTTACTTACAGCTAGGGATGTAACGGTTACTGGTATAACAATAAACCACGTTAAAATTCCCAACGGTTGGTATTACCATTTCAATTCTAATTATTATAAAAACTGTTATCGAGTCCCGCACTTTGAAAACTCACGGTAATACTTAAATACTTACACCACAGATTTGTTTACATGTAGTTGTATTGTTCTTACATCCATATTACTTTGTTTAATGTCGGTGTATACATATTTGATATGTACCAAAGTAAATATGCTGACGTTTTTACATTTTAACCTCAGGTGAACAATGTTTCTGCCAACAAACTACATTGTGTGTGTGTTGTTTTTTTTTTTCTAAATAAAACTTGGGTAATTTATTTCAGTGGGTGTATAAATACTTTTTGGATAGAGCACATCAACAATACCACAATTATAATAATCGTGATATATGATATAAAATTTCCATATCGTTACATCCCTACTTACTATTTCATGACAGTCACATTATGTATGGCCTAGTTGATATACGATAACCAACTAATTGAATACATTTCTGTGATTTCTAACAACTCTCAATATCCTATTTCATTTCCCAACATCATCTACGACTATCTTTATTATTGTTTTGATTGATGCTGTAATGTCTGTACGTTGTGTCTGTAATCTGACTGAGACATGTCAGATTGAATTTCCTCTGAATTGTTTTGTAATGACGAAGGATAGTCATATGTTTATTGGACAGTCATGTAAATAGGTTATCACAACATAATATCGCCTTGATGCCTGACTGGTTGCACTTGTCAAAACTTGTTCCCTGACTTATCTGTAGTCTTACCATTTCTCTCTGTAAGGCCACTGTGACCAGCGTTGTGAGATAAAGTTGATACTTGAAACAACAGATGAGCTTTATTTTCACTTGTATAGAGCCTTGTCTATTTATTGTTGTATCAAACAGTTCAACCTGTTTAAGTCATTCGTAACTTAAGATGCACTGGAATCACCTCTCCCACTGATATTTTCAGTTTGTGTGACCTGTAAAATCCCTGACTGGTCCGAGTTGGTCCGTTTCAGATGGACTTGTGTGGATGATGTGCCGTGGATCCTGTGGGATAAACCGTGGACCTGCAGCCCTTTGCTGGCCATCCACAACAATAGGCCTGTATGACTGTTTGAATGTGCCATTCTTTGTGCAGTGTGCTTCACTTGGGCCAGACAATGGCTTCATTTAGCATCCCTTCTTTGCCGAGGCCTGTTCTGTCGCCATGGCACCCCTGCCATGCCACACCCTGCCCCCAGTCTGGCCCGGCTTTGCACTTGTCCTCTCTTTTGGGACAGCTGGGCTTAGACGGTCATTGTTGGACACACCCAAGATACAACCTCACATTTTGTGGATTGTTTGAGGATTTCGTGACAAGCTTGAAATCCTCAACTCACTACACTATCATTTCTAAACACTGAGCTCATTTATCCTCTAATCTCCAGTTGATAGAGACATATGGAGGCATGTTATGGGGGTGGCCACCTTGCATGAAACAAAGAACATCCGTACTCTTGTAAAATGTTTTGTTTAGATAAAAGTTAACCTTCAAGCTAAATAATACAGGTGTCATTATAGTTATTATATTTGGTGTGGCTGCCATTATTTCACTAATAATCCACTTTCCATGCCGATTACAAGATGAAACATGTCATGTAGCATGCACTACATTAATAGTTTACTGGAATAATCCCTGGATCATAGGTACAACATAATATCTTGGACTAAGGTTGTTTTATTTATACTTTTTTTTAAGTTTAATTTTTGTTCTAATTTTTCAACTCTAGTTAAATCATAAATATGTTTTGGAGATTATGTTGGCAGATGCATGTAGATATCCACCCAGACTCTTCATACTGTTTGTCCCCTCCCAAGAAGACCACTGACTCTTGACCTTCCTGATTGTTTGGAGGTGAAAGGGCGATGAACCCTGTTTCCAGCTCAACCGCGTGGTGGTGACAGATTTTTAATTAATGGGCTTTATGCTGACGGCTCTCAGACTGTGAAGTGAGTAATGGAACCTTCGTGGTCCTGAACTTTATGAGCAATAACTGCTATAGCCACTTGATGATGTGAGGTCTGTATATGAAACCAGATGTGAAACACAGTAGTTGTTATGCATCACCTTTGCATTGTTGTTAGTCAGATGAACATCTGAAGTCTAGTGACTTCAATTGGGACTAGCTGTAAATCGACATGTTGGAAAAAGTTGCGTCTGAGTCCTCTTGCCCAGTCACTGCTTTTGCAGCACAGACTTATCTCCCTCCAGAGGAACAAGCCTTGATCTGCAGTCTTATGGTTCTAAATCTAGAACTGGGTGACCTATGAAATTATATTTTGGGCCAACTCGAACTTGTTGCAGATGTACTCTGGAGAGCATGGTACGAGCTGTGCTACTTCTTATGCTTTCCGAGATAGGCCCTTTTTTAAGCCGAATAAAGAGGGGAAGAATTTATAATGTGGACAATATTTACAATACAGCACCAGTTATGTACTATTGAGTCTCACGAATATTCAGTTACATTGTTTTTATAACATAGTATTACATATCACATGGTAAAGGCTATATTTATTATTGGTGTTTTTCCTGGTTTTGTTTATAATTGAAAGAAACCTTTTAAGCACAAGTTTTCCAGCTCCTATAATTGATAATTAAAGGTTTTCTCAGCTCCTTAGTGATATTTGGTGGTTATATTATGAAGTTTCACAGTGACAGTTTTAATACCAGAGCAAGAAAATTGAGGCAAACCTCAGATTATCATGACAATGAGCTTTAAAATTAATCACTTGTGAGCCCCAGCCACAAGATGTGGAAAGTATAGCTGTGCGGCGCTTCAAACAAAGAGAGCATGTGGGTCTTGTCCTGTGTGTGTCTGTTAGAGATGGGTGTGTGTGTGTGTGTGTGTGTGTGTGTGTGTGTGTGTGTGTGTGTGTGTGTGTGTGTGTGTGTGTGTGT
>JAPTGZ010000017.1:26211770-26224881 GCA_029814645.1 Fowleria isostigma
GTGTGTGGGTGTGTGTGTGTGTGTGTGTGTGTGTGTGTGTGTGTGTGTGTGTGTGTGTGTGTGAGGGGGAGTCCCATAACCGAGATGATGTTGGTCTAGGAGGATGGGAGGTGGTTTAACAGGCCAAATGGGATTCATGTTTCAATCCTTGCACGCCTCTCTCCCCTTTGTCTAGGTCACATTATTAATGTTAATTCCCAAAGCAGAGATGCAGGAAATGAGAGTTTTGTCTGAGTTTGCAGTTTTGGTGCGTCTGTAAACCCCCGAATGGTAATTTGGTTATTTAAATTACAAATAGTTTCCAGGGATTCCAGCTGGTCCAATGCCAGCATTTTGTCTAACAGCAAAATTTGCGCGCTCATCATTTCAGGTCATTAGATGCAGTTGTAGTAAAAATGAGTCAGTCACTAAGAACCGCCACATGTTCAAAACATCAGAGCAAATCTAATACAACTTGATATGTGTAGAAGCAATTTCACTGAATGCTAGAATTGGAACATTTTCTTATCGGTGCATGTACAAAGAAGATTAATCTCTAACGATACAAAACGTAACTGTAGAATTTATCATGTGATCTAAAGCTCAAAAAGAACCAAAACATAGGGCTTATTTTGTTGTGCATGTCAGACAGTATTATTACAGCATGATGGCATCAGTCTTTACAGTGTCGGTTTTAATTTTAAGTCAGGAGGTAGATATTACTGATGGAAAAAGTAACCAGTGGACCCTTGTAGAAGTGGTGGATAAGATATGGTCCACATCTTGTTCAGTTCATTTTTTAAAGGAATAGACCTTATGACAAGTTTTTCCTTGTCAGAAGCCAAACAAATGTACACAAAGCAGCAGAAAGCAGCAGACACATATCAGATTGAGCTGCAGACTGTGCCCGAGCACGGCATGCTTTATCCTGCTCTCAAAATGCTGCCCCGCCTTCCTGAAGGCACACTCAAGTTCTGACATGTTCTTGGGCAGAAGAGCAAGGACAGAAAAATATGTTTAGGCTATAAGTTTATTTTTTTCTCTCATTAAATGGTATCACTGCTTCAGGGCTCACCACTACAGCACTAGGACAAAGTTTGAGAGCTGGAGGAATATAATTTTTTAGGCCTGATCATAGATGAAATTAACATGCTTTGCTCCTTTGATTCACGTAAATCTTCTCTTTAATATGAAAATAAATGTGCGCTTTGTGCTCTAGGTTTCTTTGTCATTTGTATAGCTGCTTTTGGTATTTTTACCATGGTAATGTCATTTCCCGTTAACTGAATCAGCGGCGTTGTAGCTGGTAATGTGAGTCACACAGTCTTATTGACCATGTAGAGTTTGTGATTGTTTAAAAAAAAAAAGCTCTTGTTTCTTTGGCGCATCTGTTCTGACTCCCCATAAACAACTTTATCTGCATCTCGCATGAAAATGAGACTTCACTCCCTCCCTCGTAGTTTAGCAAGTAAAAATGTTTTATAGTTTTCTGAAACGCTAGTAGCTAGGAACAGAAGATGTCCTCAGCTTCCCCGGGCAGAGTTTGAGGCTGCTGCTGCTGCAGTGTCAAGCAGGTTCCCACAGTATAACATATCTGTGTGATAACATTACTGTAGAGAAGCCGTCAAAACAACCACACATTCAGACGAAACCAGCTGCATCAACAGCTAAATGTTCCTCAGACATTATTGTATTTCAGCTTTTAGTGGTGACCATTGTCCTCCTCCATCTCCCTTACTTTTCTGTAACTTTCACCATTGTAAGATCTAAAGAGTTTCATTCATTGTGTTCATTTGTCAGATTCTAATGCCCAAAAATAAAGGTTTCTTTAGTGGTGGTTCACAGGTTATCTTTTACACTGATATATTATGACTGATCTATACAAAAGAACCATGGTATTCAGCTCTGTTTCTAGGTTAAGTAAGTGTACTGCTATCCTGAACAGTGTTGTTTGTGTTCCAGCAGTTTGCTTTGCACTGTTGATAGCTGAGACGCCAAAGGGCAGAAGCTGTCAGGTCGATCCTGTTAAACAGCAGGTGTCCTTGTTAACGTCCCCAAACATCCTTTTATGCTGTTTCATTGCACTCTTCATACGGTGGCTCAAGCTTCCCAGCTGATTTTTCATGACTTCAATATTTAGCTGCCATCCTCCCTGTCTCCTGTTTTTCTCTGCTGAAATCTTGACAGACTTTTGAGATAAGCTGCTTGCAACGCGACCATCTCACCCTGCAACATGGCGGCATATGCTGGCACGGATTCACCTCAGGCTTCAGTCATGTGTTCAGCTGGCGATAAGCCAGACTCACATCCCTATTTGCGGTCAAATATAAGGCCGAGCCCTCAGACCTTTTCACATGGATTCAGGGTGTCACATTAGCTAATAGGCGGTCTCTGCTTTGAAGCTGTCTGCACCCTCAGCAGACGGGGTCCTGATTGGATTAGGATGGATTACTCTTAGTCTATTTGATTTGTTTGTTTGTTTATTTGCCGCCACTGCTGCAGTTTGCTCTATGCTGCCACCTCTGTCTTGTCTTGTGGCTGGAAAACCTGAACCACTGATTTCTCAGCGCAGAGAGTTTGGCCTACATCTGGAGGGATCAACAAGTTAAGCCACAGCCTTTTAACCCCCAAATTCTGTCAATCCGTTACAAGCACGTTCACTGCAGCTGTAGCTTTTCACTTCAGACAGGCTTTTACAGCAATGCCTCATTTGGGAAGTTCTTTGTATCTTTATCTTACATGCATACATTTCCAGTTAAGCCTGAGAATATAGAGGGTCTCAAGGTTCATTGATTTTAAATCTCTGCCAAAAAAAAAAAGTTAATAGAATTGTCTGGTGTTATACATTATTTTACAAAGAATGGCTTTCAATATAACTTAGGCAGTAAATTTGTATTGAGAAATCTGCCTTTTTTATTTATTTTTATTTATTTTATTTTATTTATTTATTTTTATTCATTCCAATTTAAATGATTGGAAAGGAGCAGGATGAAGAAAACTTATAATACCTGCCCCTTTCTTACATCATCTGCTTACATCAGATTAGTCGCCAATACAGCTATTTCAGTAAAAACGCTAACAGCTTACACAACAGTGAATGAAAATGAACAGATCCAAAATCCATAAGTAAAACTATTTCATTACATTTGCTTTATAAAGCTTCTCCATTCTGTCCGTGTACGACCTCTTAAACTGAAACATTTGTACAGCTCTTCTCTTCCATTGACATTTCAGTAAATATATGTTGACTTTTGTTGCAGTTTTCAGTGTTTCCTTTAGATGAGTGCAGTTGTTTGAGGTTATTGGATGCAGAAAGCAGAGCATCTCTCCTGGGATGAACCCCTCTATTCCAGGGGTAATTACAGACCTCTCAGAGGGTGGGTAGAGACCAGTAGGACCCTTTTTAATCCTGGCATTTAATTTGTGATAGTTAGGGTCTCCAGCAAGGGAAGGGCCGCATGGGTGGAATTTATGGATATGGCCCCACCCTAGATGAAACATATGTACAGTGTAGGCCTGTAGCCTTCCACCACATGATACGAACTGTAATATAACGTTACCCTTCACACATTCCTTTGCAGCAGGCTGCAAAACTTTTTTTTCAGTCCAGGGCTGTCAGTCAAGATTCACTCAAGGTTATTGAAGTTGTACATGTCATTAGTATGTAGTAGGACCTTGTTGTTTTTAATAACATCACCCAGTGACACCTAATTTCAGGCTCTTTTACTGATTTCTTTACCACTACAGACTTCCTTTGTTTGCCATGTGTATGGTTTTAGACAAATCTTGTTTTTCACACAAGCATAACGATTAGCACATCACCAAAGTCCTTTTTTTGCTGCTATATAAGCAAGGAAATTCTGTCAACAAGCTTGTAATCACAGTTGAACTTTCCAGGGTCATCTACAATCTGCAGCCAATTAGATTTCCATGCTCAACTTCCGTGTTGATGTATTACAGTCCGATATCTTTACACACAGCACCATCGTACTTGAAAAAGATGTTTTTTCCTGTTTAAAAACAAACATGGATTTGGCGGTCCTTGAATGCTTGTTAATTAAAAAAAGTTGAGTAAAGAGAGAAAATGTTCACACAGTAATGGCATACTATTAGGAGACATGTATAAGGTGTGTGTGTGTATGTGTTAGTCTCATATTTAAGGAGAGGTTTTGTTATTATAATAACAGGCAGTTATCCATGAAAATGTCACTGTTCTCTGAGGCCCAGACATTTTCTATTGTATGTACCTGTGGCCCCCGGTCACCAAAACACCAGTCATGGTTGTTATCGACACGGCCAATCCATCCCACCAGAACAGAAGCCCTCCATGGGAACAGGACCTGTCTGTTATTCCAGCTGCATGACATTCTTTTCAGAGGCAGCTACCCAGGACTGTACAGCTTCCAGTGTTATCTATTCATGACTGCACCGGCGTGGATCGCCACTGATGTCTGTAACGCCAGTTCTGTTGAGATAAACCCTTTCCCACAAGCCCACTCGTTTGGAACAACAATGCAGGCTCAAGTACAGAAATATAAAAATTGGCGGATGGCTAATGCTTCAGAAGAGTTCTATCAGTAACATGTGACTTGAGGTAGACCAGAAATCTTAAAGCTGCAGGCGACTTTACACGTTGGCATCTTCAGATTGCAGAAGGAGGCAGCTGTTTGAAGACTTTGAACTTTTAATAACCCACAAATCATGGGAAATGATGTTGGCTTTGAAAGGCATTCTCATGTAAAGAAAATGTATGACCCTTTTGGAAAAGAGATAAAGAGGGGGCTTATTTTAATACTGGTTATTGCTGAGTTTTCACTCACAGCTGTTGAGGAAATGGTGAATTCAGCTTTTAAGGTTTGATTTGTGACTTCCTTTCGGCAGCGAAATGTCCAAGTCCAGAATTTCCAATCTTAGCCACAGGATATATGTTACTCAACCACATTTCTTTTGAACCCTGATGATTGGTGAGTGTTGTGTAACGAAACATCTAACAAAAGCTTTATGACGTATTTTTAGCTCGATTACCATCACTGTTGTGTGACACACCTCAGTAGAACAGGAAATGAATGACACGTAGATGACACTCTTTGTCAACACCTGTATGGAAAAGCGGCAGGCTCTGAGTCAGATGGCACATGTCTTATGAGAGCACGTCTGATTTTCTCACCTCCAGTATGTACAAAGATAGAGAAAGCAGTAATTACTGTGGATTATATGGTCTCAAAAGTGACTGCAGAGTTGAATTGGCACCTCTCTGACACAGCTTGTAACATTCAGGCATCTTAAACACGGCATTGCACTGCTTCTCTGGTTTGTTGTATTTAATTGTACAGCTGTCACTTTTATTTTATGACTACCTTATGTTTTCCCTATAAAACACAGCATATTGGTGACTAATGGTGATTCTGTCCGTAGAAGGTAAGCATGAGTAGGTGCATGGAAGTGAAATGAACTACAAACTTTTCTGGTAATGTAACTTTACTATCCCATTCACATCAATCAGCCTGATGGCTTTCACGTCTTCATTTATTATGTCCTCTGAGCAAAGATGTTGCACCATAGGAATGTTCATGAATGTTGGTTGTTTTGAGTCAGTAATTAGCTGAGATGCAGGAGTGATGCCTGAGCTGTAAATCATGTGGGAGTGTCTGGAATTGTTTAGATTAAAATCCTCTGATATTGTGTCAGTTATCTCATCTTTGGCAAGAGAAAGTACAAATACTTTGCAGCATTTTGAAATGATTAAACTGAAGGTGTTTAAATGCACCGGAAGAGTTTAACACTTTATTTCATCCTCAGTTGCTGCTATAATTGTGGAGATTTTTGTTGAATACCCACGTCACACGTTCACCGCCTGCAGCTCTAAAAGTTTGCACACCTTAGTGTTGTTCTCCTGCAGCTCTCCAAGCAGACCCTCTCCAAATAAACCCTAAATAAGTTGTCCAAAGCCTGAGGAGGGGGGAGGGGGTGAGCTGGGCGGTGGCCACAGCTCGGCTGCATCCTATTAGGATGGGGAGTGTTGAAAAGGGGTGTGGCCTGGAGCCAGTAACATCTGTGCCTGTCCCCTCTGCCCTCACGGCATTCTGCAGAGGAAGACAAGAGTGAAGGAGGTTGGGCAGGGAGTGGATACGCTGCCTGCCGAGGACACAGAAGTTCTCGCCGGCCAGCTGGCTGCTTGTTGCAAGATCTCAAACAGCAGCTCCTGCCGCACAGCCGGTTTAGCCCTCATTCGCCTCCCATCTAAACTGCTGCTGGGATTTGCCTCTGGGCTGATTTTGACAGCCACTGGGACTGCAAGGTGGCTACTACCCACTCTGAACCTGTGCGGAATACGTACCTTGCGCAAGAAATGCCCCACTGCATGCCGCCTCCCAAGCAAGCATCGTTATTTTTGTCGACAGTGCAAAAAGCTGGATACTGCAGAGAGCTGAGGATATAAAGGGAATGCAAGAGCAGTCCTGGACAGGGTAAGCCAAGCTCAATGAATCTGTGCAGTGCTGGGTAATCAAATGAACACGGGAGAAGGAGGAGTGCAAGAACTGAAGCCGGCTATCTACTGATTGGAATGTGTGTTTGCGTGTGTGTGTGTGTGTGGATACATGTGACCGGTGGATGGTCCAAGGCTATCGTGGTCTGTGTGTGTTCATGAAGGGGAGTCAGGGTTACTGGTCTGCTTTATCACTCCCCAGGATTCAGGCTGGATTCCACTCACCAAGACGTAGGTGATTGTGTCATGTCTATCTAATTAGGAGGTGCCGTGTGTATGTGTGTGTGTGTGTACGTTGGGGGTGGAGGGGTGGGGGGGGTGAACATGTTGCCGTAGTAACCATGAGGAGAAGGGGGAGGATGATGGGGTGCTTTAACCGGGCCCTGGGGCTGATTTCGTGGTGAGAAGCTCTGTATGTGGGGAATGCCCCCTAATGACAAGGCTGGTCTGGAGAGGGTGAGGTGGTGGTGGAAATATGTTCACACACACACACACACACACACACACACACACACACACACACACACACACACACACTCAGAGGCTACAGGCTGCGACCTCCCACTAGCTCTTCTCTGCGGTTTGGCGAACGCAGCCCGTTATCAGTGTCAAGTGAGAGAGAACGAGAGCATAGCACACTTTTTTTTTTTCTGTGATGGGGGGGCGGAGTGCACATAATCAGGTCAATGAAAAGGAAAGTCACCTTGAGCACAGAGGGGTCTGCTCATTCTCCTCACCCATTTCCTGTCATCCTTCTCAGGTTCCACTCTCCACTCCCTCGGCTTCCATTTATACACCCTACGTCGCCTGTAAATACTCCACACACTGATGCACGACAGAGCACTAAAAGCTTTGTAATTCAGCAGGATTTCATGGTTCCGCTGTGTGATGGTAAACTAGATTTTAGCCTGTAATCCTTAATGGTTTTGTTTTTGTCCGCTGAATTAGAGAGACAATCCTATTTTCTCCCCTATAAACATCCCGAGCAGATTAAAAAGCAGGGTAACGTGTGGTGGAAAGGGCTTACATTAAATCACCCACCCACCCCAGCTTCCACCGGTCACCCACCGCTCTGGTTACCATAGCAACTGAGGAAGAGGTAGGGATTTTTAAAGGACAGGCTGCAGCTCAGGGTATCCTATCTCCACGCCCATTTATTGACGATCTCGGAGGTTGCGTGTTTGCTTTTTTTTAATGGTAAATGTGTGACTAATATTGAATCGTGCACAGCTGTAGTGCTCATTATCGCCTTTACTGCTCCTGCCGCACACGGGGAGTTCATGATGATGTCTGCTGGTGCTTTACGATGCTCTCAGTTCAGAGTCCACAGCTCATAACTGATGTCACCCAAGGGTTTTTTTTTTCTCACAGTTATTCAGCAGCTTCCTCAACAACTTTTTAGGTTGTCTTCTCCCTGTTTATTTACACTGATGCAGATCTTCCAAGAGGTGAATATTTCATTAAGTCCAAAGCACAGCCATAATCCATTCAGTGACAGTGACTCTCCCTCTGCTGACATTTAAAGGCTTATTGATCCTCTTGCTGAGTTTGCATTATCTGATGCTCTCACTAGGCTCTTGTTTGACAAAGTTTGTTGCCCTGGTTATAAAGAGATGGCTCTAATTGCAACAGTCTGACTGAAATAAAGATTCTTCTCTCATAATAAATCTTCATACTTCATAATAGACCCTCTTTCCCACCATCAGCTCACAGAGAATCTTTCATTAGATTTCAGATCTTACAGTAGAGTGAGTCACATCAGGTCTAGTCTGTACCACAAGCAACTTAATAGCTCTTTGATGCTAATTTGGGAAAACTGAAACTTACTAAGGGAAATTGACAACAGATTTTTTTGTTTATCAACCCTCAGGATTGTTGGAGAACTTAAGAAGCTATACGTTGTACCAAAATTTTCTGCGGTGATTTATTTCTACAGCGTTTTATTCAAGTTCTCGTTTAGTCTCTGAGTATTTCATCTCAACAGTCTTAAAACCATTACTTCAATAATTATTCTATGGGTTAAATGCATCACATGGCCTTTGTTACATTTCAGCCTCCAAAAACACAAACACTGAATAAGAATGTTCTGAATGGCTTTTTACTGCTTTAAAGCTGCAGATGACATTCGTTACCAATTTTTCATCAAATTTGTTAAACCCGAATCATAGCCTAAGTATCACAAATCCATGTCTCTCTGTGATTACACACCTGAATCTCTTCCCTCATGGTGAACAATTCCAACATGTACTCCACCATAAACAAGTTTGCGTGTTTACAAACATAACCGGCAGGTAACTCTGGCATTTCTGAAAATTTTTTGCAGTGTTGCATTCTGGGAATCCGCTGCTGTGACTGCATGGAGCTACACCTCCCACAATGCAATGCCGTGACAAATTTCTGAAAATGCTCAATTGACCTATTGGCTATGTTTGTAAACACATGGTTTTGTTAATGGTGGAGTATACTTTGAAATTATTCACCATGAGGGAATAGACAGACTTACAGAAAGACTTGTAGATTCGTGATACTTAGGCTATGACTCGGGTTTTACAGATTTGATGAAAAAATGTTGACAATTGTCATCCACAGCTTTAAATGTAATCTGATATCAGAGTTTTATTTTCACAGATAAGTCAAAGTCGGCAGTAGCTGGCAGCCATGACACATCAAGTATTTAATCGGTGCAAATATCACAATATTTACAAGCACTGACAATGAAAACAGAATGAAACTCAAATGTGTCAGATCTGTGCTCAAACGTCATTCAGAACTGAAATGAAGTGTTTTCACTTATTGTGTGTTTATAAACAGCCAGTTGGGTAACTTTGCAATTCCCTTAATTTGTCAATGGAGTATTAATGGAATTAAATGTATATATTTAATGTGTTTCCAAGTTTATGTTTGAAAAACACCTCTATTCAGATTGATTTCTATAAAACTGGATGCCAGGTCAGTTGAGACCCATTGCTTTGCAACCGGTTGTCCAATGTTGTAGTTGCAAACATTTGCTTAGCAAATATCCAGATCATTTTGAATGAGGTTTTCTAACTCAAGGAAGTGAGTGTTCACTTCAGCCCTCTGGAGCAGACATGTTGGAAGCTGCATGGAAGGTAATAAAAGACATGAAAAGCATTACAAAATCAGAATTGCAAATTAACGTGGTAACGGAAAACTACCTGGTAACACATCACTTACACATAACATTGCAGGACAACTCCAGGTCTCTTTGCTGTGCTAGACACTTCCTGTTTAGTTACAGTACCACAATGCAGTGTAACTGAACACCGTACCGTGAGGGAGCAGTATGATAACCAGACACTATTTGTGCTATTTTTAAACTAAGAGGCTCTTTTTCCTTTCTTTTGGATTGTAGCCAGTAAACCAGTCCCAGATGATTGAGCTCAAACCCTGGCAAGGATACTGTCGCATGTTTAGTGGTTTCCTTCTTTGCCCTGAGTCTAACCTCCACTTGAAGGGTTGACCCGAGGAAGAATGCTAACATGTTAAAGAGTGGGGGGTTGGAGAGTCTGTCTGCAGAACGGGTTTGACAGGCTTGTCTGTGGAAAGAGCAGCAGCCTTTTAACCTGCTTTTTAAATCTCTGTCCTCCCTGCATTTCAACCACACACTCCCTGGTCCTAAATGTACATTTTTTGCTTTGCGCTATTACTCATTCATGGAAAAATTAAAGGGGAGTGTCGCTGAATTATGTGTCTTAGGTGTGGGGCAGTTCAGCTGTTTGAGATCAGCATCATCTCTTATAAGAAATAAGCTGTAGTCATGAGCAACTTCAGTGGCCTGCGGACACTGCAGGTTTTTTCTCTCAAAACCAAAATGTGTTTGAAGAGTTGTTTTGTAGTCCTAAAAGTCCCTTCATGGTGCAAACCGTTAAAAAGAAGGTACCACAAATTGGATTCAGCAGTGATTAAATTATTTCTGAGCAACAACTTAAACATGTGTTTATCAGCCATTGGTTTGCAAAAGGCTTTGTTCATGAAATGATGCTGTGGCCACTGAGATAAAAATATGTTAACATTTCTGATTATCATACAAGCTATTGCTGTGATTGAAGGTGGAGTTGAAACCACCCATAGTGAACAGTAGGTCTCTCAGCTTCTACTGATCGTTGCCTCCTGTATGTCTTCTCATTCTGTTGTTTGATGGTCATTTCGATCAGATTACTAAATTTGTGTGTTGAAAACAGCTGTGGTGACAGCCCAGAGACCAGTTTGATCTAATCTGAGTCATCACAGAGTATGACTGATAAAGTCTCCAGATGAAATGTGTGAAGACCACAAGTCTGTGTAATGAGGAAGGATGTGGAAACAATTAGATTACTTTTGTGCAACATGGCTCCCTGTTTTTAGTAACAGCAGATACTGGAGTGTCTGTCTGTTGGTCTGTGTACATAATAGTGTTGAGCTTTTTTGCGTGCCAGTAAATTTTATGCTAAAGTCTTGGGTCTAGTAATAACATAGTACAGACACTGAATTGTATATATTTTTAGCTGCAGTTCAAATTGAGTGTTCATGTAGAAAAGAATGTTTTGCTGTAAAGCATGAAGTACTTTTTTATTATTTTGTTATATTTTGTTAAACTTTTTTCCATTAAATGCACAAAAAGCTGAATGTATTTATTGTAAAATTATGATGCAAAATTGTAGCAGGATAAGCATTTTATCAGCATGACACATGATGTTTTGCTTGATGCACAAAACAAATAATTGTTATAATGATAGTTGATGCCTGACAGAGTTATTACTCAGCTATTTAAAGCTCCTTTTACGCAGCTCTTCTGTCACAGGAACATTTTGCCTTTTTTCCCACCACGACATCTGTGTAAACGCAATGGTGGGATCATTTGGTCTTGCCTTTATCATGGCTTTGTAACGCCTCATGAGGTAGTCACAGAGCCACAATAAAGATGGGATCATGATTGAGGAACACTGTGTAAAAGGAACACCTCTCAGTCCGCAACCAAGGTGTCACTTTTTGATGACAGCTACCCCCGGTGCAGGAAAGACGGGCACAAAGCTGGGCATGGAGGGCGGCGCCAGGTGAGGAGGCCCACATCGGCAGGGTAGTTGTAGCATGGGCGGGCCAGTGCCTCCATATGCCTGCTGTCTCTCTCATGCCGGGGGGGATTTTAAAATGAACACTGGTCACCACCCCTTTGATTTCGGAACCCAAGTCTACTGTGTAAAAGGCCAGCCTGTCTGACCTCTGTAATGCCTTTGGCTTGGCTGTGTAAATCAGTCAATGGAGGAAAAAAGGTGGGATCATCATCTTGCATTTTTCCTGTGATTGTTCATGCGAATCACTGGTGATTCACTGGTGACCCTGAAAGGGAGCAGCTGAAATGGAATACAACATTTAATAATGACAGAATGTATGCAGATAAACTGTAAACAACTCTTCCTAACACATTTCTCTAACAGGGCTTTTTATTTCTCTTCTCAGTAAATGTTTATAGTTTAGTGTAAAGATGCAGAAAACAGCGATATACTGTTGATTAGTACCAAATTTACCCATTTCAACACAGTCACATGGCATTCCAGTGTACAAAATGGTTTGCATAACAGTCACAGCTCAGAGTTCAGTGATACGACTTCAAAGCGCTGAACCTGATCTAACTACAGCCCTTTAGACGAGTGTAAAAGGTATCAGCTGGTGGAAGAAATGCTTCCTTTGTCTGTCTGTGCTGTTATCCCTGTCTCTCCACTCTCTCTCTGAGTCTCTGTATGTTAATCCTGTAATCTGAGCCACTTCAGCACTACTTCCTTGTCCATGTGACATTAATGCTCCAGAGGCAATGCCTTTGTCATATGTTGACACACAATCCTGTAACGAATATGCACATGAGCACACAGGCATCTGAGCGACATAACTCTACCACCGCTGCTTTCACTTTAAGGACAGTTTGGACAGTTTTGTCTTAACTTTCCCGTTTCAAGAAGTTGATTGATTTTAATCTCCTCTTAACCTGCCAGTCAGCATTTCTATTATGGCCCACTTATTTTCTGATGTGTGTCCAAGTCTGTGTGTGTGTTTACTCATTGTGTACTCAGGGCGCCATTAAGTAATTGGCAGACTGAGTGCAATGTATGCTCTCCAGCTGTGCAGCACAATTGGGTCTCACTGTGCTGTTTCTACCATTTCTTGTACAATTTAAACCATGTCAGACTAGATTGGTTTTCACAAATGGCTTAATGATGCGGCACTTCAATCAGGTTTTATCTTGGGATTTACATTTGAGCTTTTCTTTTATTGTTAAAAGTCGGCAATTTACAACATGTAGCTGCTTTGTGGTGGTTATATCAGGGGTCTCAAACTTGCAGCCCAGAACCCATGGGATTAATTTTTGAAATGCAAAAATTATACTAAGATATCAATATTTAATTTTAGTTTAGGTTCCACATCCAGAATAATTCAATCATGTGTCAGATCAGTAAAATAAGATGGCTATAAATACTGACAACTCCAATTTTTTCTGTCTGTAAATATAAACATTTTCATTTAATGTTACTGTATTTATACTAAAACTCCTCAAAAAATGGGAATAACTTGAACAAATATGAATCCACTGTGATCTGTAAGTTGTAATGCACATCTGTAAATGATAAACTGAGGCAGAATATTGTTAAAATT
>JAPTGZ010000017.1:26239940-26252028 GCA_029814645.1 Fowleria isostigma
TAAAAAAATTTAATGAAATTTTTAACATCTTTTTTTTTTCCCATTTACTTAAAATAGGTGAAATTTCAAACATCTGTAGCAGCAAAACTATTGGTTGACTTCATAGCATATTGGGTTTATAGATTACCAGTGACCCAGAATAGATGTCATTACATTTTAGAAAAAGCAGGTCAAAGTTAAAAATTTGTTATGGATTTTTGAGTGATTTTTTTTTCCTTCTCCCATTTACTTATAATGGTCTATAAAAACATATATTTTGTTCAGGTTTACTTCAGACTTGGCACATACAGTATATAGAGGCAATTAATATGCCAATATCAGTGCACATAAACATGAACATCAGCAGGATCAATGCCAAAATAAGCTACAATACATGAGGGGCGGGGTTTGTTGTGCCTGGCACCATTTGTTTTCTCTGTTGGTGAAATATACACTGTTGCTCATAAAGTAGTTATAAAATATTTGACCTCTTCTCATGAAAGGATCACGAATATGTGTTTTATTCTTGATAAAGTGTAACTGGAACTCGGTATATAATCATTGCACCTGATTAAAGGTGATTATTGATATGTATAAATAGAAATAAAAAGAAGAATGTATCTGAAAACTAAATTATTTCAATTTTATGGACAACGGTGTATTTAGATGTCAGGCTGTAATTGGTCAAAACAAGAGAATGTTAAGTAGTGATTAAAAAAAAAAATTACCTGCAGAATGAAGACTGAATGTAACCAGTAATTGTATTCCTAAAGGGCTTAAAATATTTGGTTTTCACTAAATTCTTTAAAGTAGGAGATGCTTGTCTCTTAAGAGGCATTTTTTAACATTTGTGGATATTTCTCATATTAATTTTAGTGGCATTTTAAGGTTCAAGGTTCACTTCATTGTCTCCCGTGGGAGAAATTTAGCTTAGGCGGGACACAAACAGCTGTACTGCAATACATAAGACAGAACACGTGCTACTAAAAACATATAAAATGCATGACCTATAATAAATAAGTTAAAATAAGTAAAAAAATAAATAATAAATAAATAAAATACCTACATACACCACATACATATAGCTGTGGAAAAATTATTAGACCACCCTGTTTTTTCAATTTCTTGTTCATTTTAATGCCTGGTACAACTAAAGGTAATTTTTTTTAGACTAATATAATTATAACGACAAAAATAGCTCATGAAGGTTTTATTTAAGAGCTGATATATATTCTTTTTACATGGTTTTCTTGATAATAACCAAAATCACATAAGTTCTTACATCAATAGCTATGGCGTTCTACCAACAAAAACAGTGTTTTATGGCATTCTATGTTTTGGGTTTTTTTTCTGTCTGTTTTAGTCACGATACACACAGGAGTTAATACTTGATTGCATAACCACTGTTTTTGATTACTTTTAATAATTTAAGTTTTTTTTTTGCGAGTGTACATATATACATTTGATCTTGTGGCCGTTATGGAAAAAATTATTATTTAGTGACTGTCCTCTTTAATTTATACATTCAATATTCACACACATAGAAGCCAGATTCTGTCAAAAATGTGTAGATTTGAGGAGATGATGAGCAGTATTATAGGGCTTGGTGTTTTATCGTTTCCTTCTGCTGAGCACTCAATCTATTGATACGTTTAATGGGTTACTTTGGCTGGACTCCGTGTCCACTGACCTGCACCAACAATGAGAGTGATGGAGGTAGATTAGTGCAAATGGAAACGGTGCAGTGCAGTATGTTTCTGGACTGAATATGCCCCACTTAGTGGCCTCATTTAGAGTAATCTCATGGCCTAAACAAATCTCCTAAAAGTAAAAACATTAACCCCAAAATCTCACTCTCAATATGTTTAATTAGAAGCACCTTCATCCTGTAGTGTTGATTCCGTGTTGGTTTGAAGGTGGAGGAAGTTTTCGCTGAATCAAACATTTGCAGCATCGACCTGCAGAGCACAGGGAGGAGACACAGAACACCATCGATAGTGCTGATTCAGCGGCCGGCTGTGGCTCTGACCCAGACAGATACATACTCAGAGGAAGAACGTGTATGTGGAGAAGAGGCAGAGGAAGCACTCGGGTGTCCAAGGCAAACAGGAAGGCTTCACTTCCACAGGTGCAGCTTTTGTACATGAAGCAGAGGGAAGATAAGGAGGAAGGCGGGGTCATTATCAGGGCGTCCGAGCCTGCGGGTGATGAGGGCGCTCATTTCTTTGGCAAACACATCACTTAGAAGGCAGACTTACCCGGGAAGAGAGATAAGTCAGTCAAAGCTGTAACTGTTTGGTTTGGCAACTGAGCTGATGAAATCATGCTACAGAAAATCAGTCTTTTCCTGCTGCTTGTTAGCTCTTCTGTAGAGTACATCATCTGCCAACAAGTCAGGGTTTGCCCACTACTTTCATACAAGCGTTGCACTTGATAAATTTCTGTCATTTGTAACTGCAGCTGCATAATGTATAATGCTGGGGTGAACACAGTAAACAGAAATATGAGTTCACTGTAGGGTGACATGGACCTGGATTTTCATTGCACTGCTGTGCTTTTGAACACCACTGACACCTTTTGATGTGATTTTCTGCTTTGTTTCATATTATTAAAGGAGTAATATTTAGCTTTTTCCCCTCCCAACAATGTCTTTATTTGTCTCCAAACAACCCCTGTACACAATCAAGACAGAACAGGACAATATATATTAAAAAAAACAACAAAAAGGGGACAAAAAAGATAAATAATAAATTAAGACTGGTTCAAGGCAATGACTGTGAGGCCCACTGTACTATTATTTTTGTGAATGTAAGGTATTAAAGGAGTAATATTTTGCTTTTTTTTAATGGAATTATGCATTTTTAAAACCTTGGATCTGAATTCTTCATGAATTCAACTCCACAGGTCCATCTTCAACTCTTATTTCTGAGTAATGACACCAGAAAGGTTGTTTTGAGTGCTGGCCCTTTAAATGCAAATGAGCCACTTCACACACACACACACACACACACACACCCTCCCCCAGGTTGTTGACTGTGCTGCCCTGTCCTGTTCAGCCAATTGTGTTTAAGACAACCATCAACTGATTGTAGAAATCCACTTGATGTTTGCCAGAATTTACTCGGGTCCACAAATACACAAATAAATGTACTAAAGACTGTTAAAAGTGGGTTTAGCAAAACATGACCCCTTTAAATATTCATGTCATAATTTATTGTATAAAATCAGATCTATTGTTCCTATGAGTCCCACTTCTGCCCACTCCTCTTGACTCTTTTTCCTGTCTCATGCCAGTCATGTGATGAATAGTAAAATTGACTTCCATCCCACGGGAATCCCATGAATCCCAATGAAAATTCCCAGCGTCTACTCGACTGATGTAGAAAGGACACTTTTAAAGTGTCTTTTGGTTGCCAAAGGGTTTCACCACACTGACCCGGTTTTTCTTTAAAATCCCTTGACAAATGCCTCTGTGTGCTTAAACCTTGGAGGTAAAAAGATGTTATCTTTGCTCATGTGATAGAAAATATGGTTACTACTGTATAGTGCTGTTTTTAGCAGCCTGTTTTAATAGAGTATTTTGTGTCAAACTCTCAATTCAGTCTTTATAAGTTTTAGTCACATTCATAGTGTTTTCATCTTGGTCAAGTTTTGGTCGACTAAAAGCGCATTTTAGTCTTATTTTAGTCAGAATAATGACTATTTTCATCTAGTTTTAGTTGGCAAAAACTGATGACATTTTAGTCTTATTTTAGTCAGTGAAAATTGTGTTTCAGTCTGTTTTTAGTCATGCAGTTCTATTTAATCTGGTCAATATAATCTAGACAAAACCAAAATTTTCTTTTAGTTAAACCCATTTTAGTTCAAACAAGGTTATCTTATCATCCCTATGGACTCAGGAGATATTATATGCTGTCAATCTCCATGTCTGCATGAATATTTATGAGGGCAAGTCCAGTGTGTCTTTGGTCGGTCACTGTACTGTGCAAATAGCCTATGTCTTGAGACACCTTAATTCAGTTCAGTTCAATTCGGTTTTATTTGTAGAGCCCAGTATCACAATAAGGTTGCCTCACAGGGTTTTACAGAATTTGGTGAATATAAAACTAAGCAACAGTCAAATAAGCATGAAGCAAATTAATTAATGTCCTTTGATCCTCCTTCTTGGCAAGGAAAAATTCCAAAAACCCAGTAGGAAAGAAGAAACCTTGGGGAGAAGCACAATGAAAGGGAGATCAACTCCCATGAATGGACAGAATGTAGATCGGGGTGCCCAAACCTGGTCCTCGAGATCTACTATCCTGCATGTTTTAGATGTATCCCTTTTCCAACACTCCTGATTCAAATGGTAAGCCTATCATCAAGTTCTGCAGAAGCCTGATAACAACTGTCAGGTGTGCTGAAAGAGGGAAACGTCTAAAACATGCAGGACAGTAGCTCTCCAGGACCAGGTTTGGGCACCCCTGCTGTAGATGAACCAGGACTGAAGGACATCTATTTACTGATGTAGTTCCAGTCTGTAAATGGGGGCTGGCAATTCGTCTCGTTAACAAAAGTGAAGAGACATTTTATCACAGATTTTGTTTTGTAAAGCAGTCTAACTTAGTCTCGTTTTTATTCGTGAACACTATTGCATTATACATTATAGTTATCGTCACGATCACCATTTCCCTTGCATCTTGTCTCATTTTCGTCAGGTGATAAAGGATTGTTGATGAAGATATTTCGTCATAAACACTACTACTGTATCATTGATCATTGTCTTTTTCTCAGATCTAATTACTGTAAAACACAGCTTATAATGAACTTGCCATGCAGTACACATGATCGGAATGGCATCTCCTGTGCCTTATTTTGGGCCAGAAAAAACATTGCAAGTAGATTATCTAATGGAGGTTTCTAGTTAGGTTTCAGATTTCATTTATAAAAGTTTCAAAGGGCATTTTCTTCAAGTGCACTGTCCCATTAGCCCTAAATGACTAAGATGGATCCCTCACAGCTCTGCAACTCCACTTCCTGAAGCTTCTTTGATCTGTACTTTCTCAAATAATTCCCCCAAAATAAGCTGCCCACCCTCCTCTGTCATCGTGACCCCTGTGCAAACTCTGGACTCCTCAGCGTTTGAAGAGCGCTGAAAGATGAACTCTTTAAAATGCAAAAGGAAGCGGTCCCACCTCTGCACCCGACCGTCCCACTAATGGACTGAACTTCTTCCAGCCGCCGCCTGCTTCAACTGGCACCGGTCGAGATCCGAGCAGCGGGATCAGTCCTTCCTGTCCCTGCACGATCCCTGCAGACCCGCCAAGGCCAGCGTTTTCTGTCGGAACTGCCAAGTCTCCGCAGGCTGCTTTATTAACTGACGCCCAATTAGTTCCTGATGGCCACAGCTCACTTGCGCTTAATGGGGCAAAAGCTAAAATGAAAGCTCAGGACCTTTTCATATAGACGCCAAGTTCAGGGTCTGCTCATTTTCTCCCAAATGAGAAAATTAAATAATCAAGGCACTGTTTTTTTTTTGTTATTTTTCACATGCCTGTCAAGAGATTAATCTAAATGTAAATCATGCTGTGCCCCTAATCCACAGTTTTAACATTCATTTACTAATCTGAAGATTTTCTCAAGCAGCTGTGCTCTCGTTTCTCTTCTCAGCTTCTCTTTCTGAAACTCAGGAAAAGTGCTGGAGGATAAAATGGGCTGTATATCTGTGTCGTCCTACTTTTTTGAGTTCTTGCTCCATTTTTGTCTTTCGCCTATTTATGCCTCGGACCTTCTGTCCGCGTGTTTGTTGGTGTTTGTGGGCGTCGTGTCTTCAGAGATAATGATCTGAAACAGGATCATATGACTGTCTTTTGTCGAGTTTGTTCGACTTTGGTGCATTCGACACATGTGACATGAACTAAATAACATTTTGTCCCCTCATGCGACTGAAATATTTCCCTCTGGTGTTATGTAACCAAACTCAAACCAAGTCACTCCCAGTTAATATTCTTAGAACAAACACCAAGACATTGTGTCATGGGCTTTTTGTCCTTTTTATTATTAGATAGTTAAAAAAAAAAAAAAAAAAAAAGAGATGATGGGTTTTCTGAATTATTGCGCACCATCATTCATTCTGTTTGTCTTTTTCAGGAACAAGAAGAAAACAAAAGTGCGACTAGTTGGCCAGAGTACTACATTGATCAGCTAAATTCAATGGCAGCTGTAAGTCATAAAATTAACCCTTTTTTTTTTTTTTTTTCTCTGAAACAATATGGTCCTGTTGGAGAGATGCTTCATTCACTTTCAGAACCAACCCAGTTGAGATACATCTATGATACTGACACTTGTAAACCAAGCTGACGTTTGACTGATTTTAACACAGATGGCAAATGCACACACTGTCATGCTCCTTCTCAAATCTCAATTCACAAACACTTACAAGAGAATGTTTTTCACAAGATATACGGTTGATGTTATTAATTAATTGCCACCATATGTTCACTGTTGCTTATGTTTATATGTCTTTCTTTGAGTTTATATTTTTCCAGTACAATTAAGAAATGCACAGGAAAAAGATTATGTGTGTGTATGTGTACTTGTATATTGTGTGTATATGTATAAACTTGTGTACATATGTATGTGTAAATGGATGAGTGTGTGTGTGTATAATAAAAGAATAATGTGAAAGAAAGAGGGAGATAAATATATATTATTAATATTTTATGGCGAAGGGTGGGATTAAATAAGTTGCACTTCTTCCCACCCATTTTTGGGCATGTAAATTAAACTATTGTACTCTTTTTTTCTGTTGAAGATTGTCTTAATTGTTGATTTTTGTGTTGTTATTCTGTTTTACTTGTTCACATATGCATGCATTCTGAACATGCATTTCATTGCACGTTCAGAATAAGTCACTGAATCAAATGAAATCCAAATCTTGTCACATTAAAACAAATGAGCAACAGATTTTCTCCAAATATTTAATAAAATACAGAGATTGTCTGTAATAAAAACAGAAAAGCTTCCTTTTAAACAGATTTTTATGGTGTTTAATTTTTCATGGAACAGAGAAAGACGCTTCTCGCTCTGGAAAAGGAGGATGAAGAGGAGAGGAACAAAACCATTGAAAGCTTGAAGACGGCTCTGAGGACACAGCCGATGAGGTGGGCACATTTAGGACTTTACTCTGTCCATCATCTTATCTTCATGTGCTTTATGTTTTATGTCCACCATCACCACATCTTTCAACAGCTGACCTTCTCTCACTCTTGCTGTCACTCTTTTCACTTCTAAAACCTTATGTAAATGTGTCCTTTAAGAAGTAAACATCCATAAAGGTCACTGTGACCATTCAAATGTGAGCGAACGTACAGGTGAAAAAAACATTCTTTTAAATTTGCAGTGAGCCAACCTTTACACCGCATTATAAAGGCAATGTCTCAAGCAAATTATTACATTTAACTGAAGATAATTCTGTCAGTGTTGGGCAAGTATATAGTAGATGCACATGCAGATATTATTCTCTACATTATATCACAGTATTTAATGCGGTTATTCACAAAATAGAAGACGATAACTTCATATCAGGGGTTCTCGCAAGATCTTAAAAAGTCTTAAACAGCTTGAATTTACAAATATGCATTTAATACCTTAAATAAGTCTTTAAAATGTATTAAATTTGATATATTAGTTCTTAAATTATGTTTCCATAGACTTGTGTTTAAATATGCCTGGAAAATGTCCACGCTGCAAAGAAACTGATGTTAGTCAATTCACTTCCACCCATTCCAAACTCAAAATTGATACTGAAATTGGGAACAGATTATCAATAACTTTGCAACCCCCAGTGAGAAATGACTGAACAGTGAGAGTCAAGGCTTTGGAGTAAATAAATAAATATTCCTAAATGCTACAAGTCACAAATTTCTGCCACTATGGCTGTGAAATAGACACTAAATTCTGTGTTGGTTGTCTTAGAAAGGCTTAAATTTAACTCATAGAAACCTGTAAGAACCCTGTCATACACTGTTTGAATCACATATATTATCTCTGTCACTCAGATTTGTGACTCGCTTCATTGACCTGGACGGCCTGACGTGTATCCTAAATTTTCTGAAGAGCATGGACTATGAGACCACTGAATCGCAGATTCACACGTCGCTGATCGGCTGCATCAAAGCTCTGATGAACAATTCCCAGGGCCGAGCCCACGTCCTGTCTCACTCAGAGAGCATCAATATCATTGCTCAGAGTTTGGCCACAGAGAACATTAAGACCAAAGTGGCGGTGCTGGAGATCATGGGTGCTGTATGTTTGGTGCCTGGTGGACACAAAAAAATCCTGGAGGCAATGCTGCATTATCAACGCTTCGCCTGCGAAAGGACTCGCTTTCAGGTGGGTGGCAGAACATTAACACATTAAAACCAAAGAGATAAAGGTGTTTAAGTCCAATACTGCACATGAGCCTGACCTGTGTATAATTGAACACTTACAATGGTTTGTTCCCCCTCAGACACTTATTAATGAGCTGGATCGGAGTACGGGGCGATACAGGGACGAGGTCAACCTGAAAACAGCCATCATGTCTTTTATAAATGCTGTGCTGAGTCAAGGAGCTGGAGAGGTGAATTTATAGATTTGTTTCATCACAAGGTCGTTCACCACATTTAGCAAACGGGACAGTTTTCTAATACTAATGCATTATTTGTTTTAGACAAGTTTGGAATTTCGTATCCATCTCCGATATGAGTTTCTCATGCTGGGAATACAGCCTGTGATTGACAAACTACGTTCTCATGAAAACTCCACATTAGACAGGTGAGACTAAATGTTCAGGTCAAAGGAAGTGTTAAACTTCTGTGTGTATCATTTTTTAGATGGGCTTTGTAAATAGGGATGACGATTGATAACCGTTTGATCTGGTCAAATCCATTGGAATTATCAGTTCCTTTTATTGATGCCAGCTTGTTTTTCTGACAAAAATACATCAAACTTATGTGAGAACTGTTTTCAAATTGAACAGCAAACTTAAGAACAAGTCACTGCTGTTTTTTCCTCCTCGTTATTCCCTGCCTTTTCCCTGTTCCTCTGTGTTCACATAACCGTTGTGGTGATGCACAAAGCCTGTGCAGTCGCTCTTTTGTTACACAGAAAATTAACCAGGAATCAATAACAGAAGCAACAAAGACTTGGGGCCAATCAGTGGAACTGTTAAGAGCAATGGCATCAATAAAATCAATTCCCTTCCCTGTTTGTAATCCATTATTTCTCTTTCTACTCAGGCATTTAGACTATTTTGAGATGCTGCGGAATGAGGATGAGCTGGCTTTGTCTAAACGTTTTGAGTCGGTAAGGAAAACAGACTGTCCATACTCTTGTATAATTACTGCTACATATTTCACATTACATAATAAATATTTTTGTATTGACTTTTGCAGGTACATATAGACACCAAAAGTGCCACGCAGGTTTTTGATCTCATCCGCAAGAAGATGAACCACACTGATGCATATCCGCACTTTATGTCTGTCTTGCATCACTGCCTCCTCATGCCACGTAAGTGTTCTTTAAAAGCCTGGGCTTTCTCTCACTTATTTATTGCTGGAATGAAAAGTTTAAGCCATGCTCAGGCTCATGAACGCTGCTGACATGGAACAGATAAAGGTCATAAACACGCTCCTATTGTGACGTGTGATAAAATACTTCAATATAATTAGTCCTGCAATGTAAACATTTTAAAAACACACTGCTCCTCTGGCCAAAAAGATAAGTTTGTTGACTTTTTCAGATTAGTCTGTAGGGAAATAGGATAAGTGCATTCCAAGCCAGTCTGAATTAAGCTTGTGCTGTTGGCTAATATTTATTATTTATGACTCTTTACACTCTTATTTCTTGCAAAATTTTGAAAGAAATCCCGATTAGCCACGTAGCATTCCCACTTACAAAACAAAGAGCCAGAGAGACTTTCATAATGGGTTGAGACTGTAAATAGCCCATGAGCCGCACTGACCGATGGAATAATAAATCAACATGTTGTAATGATATCGTTATTTTTATGGGGGTCTTGAAAGGACTTAAATAAAGAGAGGAAGTTAGCTAATGTCCAAACATCTGAGACACCGATGAAGATGCTCATCGTAATCAACATCATAAAACTGAAGAAAACACATGTCAGGTCAGCAGGTTAATGAGAAACACCTTTCATCAACATTTCTCCTTCTTCCTCCAGACAAACGAAGCGGTAACACGGTGCAGTACTGGCTGCTGTTGGACCGCATCGTCCAGCAGATGGTGTTGCAGAATGACAAAGGTCACGACCCCGATGTCACGCCACTGGAGAATTTTAACGTGAAAAACGTTGTCCGGATGTGAGTCATCCACTTTCTGTGAACACAAAGACACTTGAATGAGGACATGGAACAGATTACTTGCCTGCCAGACTGAAGGATGTAGAACAGTGCTGTGTTTGCTCAACAATGCCGAGATAAAAATAGCATCTCTTTTAAGTCCCGAAAATGATTGCTGCTTTTTGGACGCGAGTCATTTTTATGTTGTTAATTATATGATGTCTTCACTGCAGGCTGGTCAATGAGAATGAGGTGAAACAGTGGAAAGAGCAGGCGGAGAAGATGAGGAAAGGTGCGTACGATTGTGTAAATTAACGTCATCCAATCCAAAGCGTATGTAGAACATATGGTGATGAGCTCAGGGAATGTCTCCCCATCACAGAGCATCATGAGCTGCAGCAGAAGTTTGAGAAGAAGGAGCGTGAATGTGATGCCAAGACTCAGGAGAAGGAGGACATGATGCAGACACTTAACAAGATGAAAGAGAAACTGGAAAAGGAAAGCACAGAGCACAAGAATGTCAAACAGCAAGTGGCCGAGCTCACCACACGACTGCATGAGCTCAGCACCGTACGTCCTCCTTTATATTCACCGCCTGCATTCATGACTGTCTTATATTATTAAGATTAACACTGTTGCACAGACGGTCCCCTCCAGTGAAAACTTTAATCAACCTCCCTGTGAAGTCACACAGTTAATTTGACTCTCCTCGCATAGTTTAAGGTTAAAGTGTAAATAAAGTTGCTGTGTCACCCTAAAATGCAACTTTTACAAGTGTGTTATGGACACCTGAAACTATCACCCCTCAGACAATGAGGGTTAGAAGTAGGAAATGTACTTTTATTTGATATGTGGAGTTTTCACAATGTGGGTGTCTACAAATATGGGAGTTAGAAGATGCCTAGAAAAATATACATGTCCACAAAATTGTGTAAATATAAATAATGTGACACGCAACAGAAAAAAAAAAAGCAACTTAACAATTCTATTTAAACCAGGGGTCTCAAACATGTGGCCCGTGGGCCAAATCAGGCCCGCCAAAGGTTTCATTCTGGTCCACGGAATGAAAGTGCAAAAACAGTCAAGGTTGTCAAAATCATTTTAGTTCAGGTTCCACTAACAGACTAGTGTGATTTACAGTAAAATAATAACATATAAAAAATAACAACTACAAATTTTCTTCTCGAAAAGTTATGTGAAAAAAAATCATTACACTATGAAAATATTTACATTTACAAACTATCCTTTCACAATAAAATGCAAATAAAGACAAATAAACCTGAGTAACTTGAAATTTGCAATTTTAACAATATTCTGCCTGTTATCACATGTTTGTGTAACATTGTGTGTCATGTACTTGAGTAAATAATAAGTTGAGGCATAATATTGTTAAAATAGCAAAAAATAAATAAATAAAATTTTATTTATTTTTTCAGATTATTCACATCTATTTTGTAATATGTAAATATTTTCATAATGAAGGTTTTTTTCGTACTAAAACAAAAAGGAAAAACTTGGAGTTGTCATTTTTTATAGGTTATCATGTCATAATTTTACTGGTCTGGCCCAATTGAGCTTAAATTGGGTTAAATGTAGCCCCTGAACAAAAATGAGTTCGAGACCCCTGATTTAAACATATCAACAAACACTCCTATTTTGATGCTTTTCAGATGATTTACTAATTACTGATTTCATGTTAAAATTGACCGTAAAAACCATGTATAATAAATGTACCCTCCCCTTTCCCTTCAGAGACAGGCTGCCGTTGTTCCTGGCGGACCGCC
>JAPTGZ010000017.1:26987669-26999133 GCA_029814645.1 Fowleria isostigma
TGGTATTATTTTTTTGGTTCGGCCCACTTCAGATCAAATTTGGCTGAATGTGGCCCCTGAACTAAATGAGTTTGAGATCCCTGCTCTAAACAATATTTCGTTATGTATAACTGTTGTTGTGACAATGACAGTAAAGTAATACGAACTATGAGCACACAACCATAATTAGGAGAGGAGTCAACAGACCCATGATAACAGTTACACCATACCTAATGTGAAACCCAGAGTTGGATCACTGATGTTTTAGGGATTTGTGAGCTACAAAGGCACAAAACTTTGTCAAAATTAATGGTAAAATGAATGCAGTACATTAGAAAATACTGGAGGAAAACCTGTACTCATCAGCCTGGATGCTGTGCATTGGGAGGATCTTGGATGTTCCAAAATGACAATGACCCAAAACAACCTGAAGGTTCTGGAGTGTCCAGCTCAGTCTGACCTCAATATCACTGAGCCACTTTGGGGAAGTCTCAAACATGCAGTTCATGTCAGAAAACCCCCAAGAATTTAAGGACACTGTGGGCTTTTTCCAAGAAGAATGGGCAGCTTTACCATCGGAAAGAATAAAGTGCCTCATTCACAAAAGACTTGTAGCTGTCATTTATGTTAAAGAGGCCGATACAGAGTATTAAGAACTAGGGGTATGTACACTTTTGATCTGGATCATTTGGATAGTTTGTCATAATTTAAAAAGAGCAATTGTTTGATAAATGACTTTACCCAACCACTAACCATGAGTGAAAGAAAAGGTTTTGTATTATCATTCATATTCTCTGAAAAATGGCAAAAAAAAACCCAAACAAAAAAAAAGTTAAAAAAAATAATAAAAATTTCGCAAGGGTATGTAAACTTAAAACAACTGTATGTTACCCATTACAATTGCAGGTTTTCTTTGACATTTATGACACCAAGCAAAACCACTTCCTCTTACCTTTCCCCCTGTTATTTAAGTCCTTTGGAACTATGGAAGTACTATGGTCATGTTCTTTTACAAGCTGAATTCGTTTTCAGTGACTATTTGAACATGACGCAGCAGTATTTTTAAAGACCTCCCTTTACTTTATAGCTCCTTTATTACTCTTTAGATTTTTAAATAATGTTTGAGCGACTAACTCCATAATTCAGTCACTTACCTGAGTTTTCTAATCCACTGTCTGAGTGAGAGATTGACATTTTTTTCACCAGGTCCACATCTTGGGGTGCTACTGCCTCCTCTTCTTCCACCACCACCACCTCCTCTTTTTCAGTCTGAAACATATGCTTGTTAACAGCACTGTAAAACAGTAAAGAGGCTGACAAGTTTTACAGGTAGTAAAGACATAAAGGAGACACACACACACACACACACACACACACACACACACACACACACACACACAGAATGGTGCTCTGGGTTTTGTGCTGACGGTCTTACTTTGGACTGTTCAATCTGGTAGTTACTGATGAGCTGAGCGTAGCGTTTGTTGGCTCTCATCAGGTCCAGGTGGTTTCCTGCTTCTAGGATCTCCCCATCCTCCAGGAACAAAATATTATCACAGAACTCCAGATACTGTGAAATGGAAGGTAGGCAGCCATGTCAATAAAAAGATCCCAGCAATGGAAACACTAACTAAATACACTAGTCATTTATGGCATTTGACAATCTTATCTGTAATTACCAATAAAATTAGCTCCAGTAAAAGATTTAAGATAACCCAGTGATATGGAGAGGCAACAACAGACCCTTTCACTTTAACCCAGTGCTACTTTTTTGTCAGTTCCCAAATACATTTCTCTCCATTTCACCTTAAGTGATTTGTCATCATTATCCTCTATTTTGTAATTTCCACTGTAAATCATGCATCTTCCTATATTTAATTTATGGATAATGTAGATGTTTGTAAAAGCTCAGATTATCATTGTTTTTGATACAAAAAATTGACAAAGTGACTTGGTAAAATATATCATTAACTGAACATAAATCAAGTGTGTCATTGATCCAACTGTGGGTTTTACTGGTGAATCAATGTCGTAGAAGTTGGTATTTCACGTTCACTGCAGAGCCTCTGAATGTCTGATGACCATGAAAACATGACAAACCGTATTTTACACCAATTATTTACATGTATTAATAGGATTAGTGGATTAACAGGTATTAAACATTTTATAACAGTAGATGCTTTTGGTCGACAGTGGATGTTTGGGTCTTTATGGGTTAATCTACTATTGCATATCTACTACTTTGAACCATTACACACTGAATGCTAAAAACTTACCCAGAAATGAAGAATACACCATTTTAATTGATTGTTACAAACTTAAAGAGAGATTTAGAGTATTGTATGCTTTCTGTAACTTCCCTACCTGCAGCTGGTGTGTAACCAGTATGACAGATTTTCCCCTGAGCTCCTTCATGATGCATTCTTCAAAGATGTGTTTCCCCACATGGGTGTCGACAGCAGATAGCGGATCATCAAGAAGGAAGATGTCTTTATTTGAATAGACAGCTCTGGCCAGGCTGATCCTCTGCTTCTGCCCCCCTGACAAATTCAGCCCCCGCTCTCCAATCTGCCAACAGAAGAAAACCCACTGACCACAAGGGCTGGTACTTACCACTCTTCCACTTTATTAATTTACCACCAAAAATGGAGGTAAGGACCCAGGGTTTTCACATTTAATAATTTCAGAAATATGTCCTATAAACCTCAATTTTAGTCAGAGTATAGATTTGACAGCCAGAAAGACGGAAACCAGAGCAGAGAGTACAATAACAGAAAACTGCATTTTCTTATTCCGTACCCAGTGCCCAAATGTCATTGTAAAAGTTTCTTTTTACTGTATGTTTTATTGCTTGTTTTTAAATTGCTGTCTATTTTAAGGTGTCCTTGAGTGTCAAGAAAGGTGTCTATAAAATGTTATCATTACTTTTTTATTACATGAAAAAGGTATGTAGGAGAAAGAGGAGAAAAACACACCCTGTGATCATATTTGCATAACGGTACAATGAGATACGTGCTAATTTTTTTTTTTATCCTATTTTTTTCCATTGGCTTGCATCAGAGTCATGTGACTTTCAAGGTTCCAGCCGTGAGAACAAAAAAATGGCAGACATCTTATTTTTAGTGGAGAAAAAAAAATATTTTGAGTTAATTTCTAATAAAAATGTGTTTTGATTACATCTCTAGGGAGAAATATACATTTTATTTTCATAATATTTACTCAGTGAATGCACATAATCACTTGCTTTTTGCAAACATTTCAGATCTCGCCAGGAAATTGCGAACCTGCAACATTATGGTTGCTATGGATGCTGCTATTGCCAGCCCCCCACCAACCATTTGAAAAAATGGCAGAAGCAAAAAATTCAACTCCCGGCCTGACAGTTCAGGATAAGTTCAAATGTTAACCTCATTTATTGTATCGCCACCTGTTGGTTTTTGAGTAGCAGAGTCAATTTGAAACCAGTACTTAAAAGCACCCAGAGCAAAAATGGATTGAAATTAATGATAATATTTAATATTATGGTTACATCTCTACTACACTGCTGCTCGAACTCTAATTAAAACTCTCCGTTTGGAGAGTTTACTTACCTCTGTTTGATCACCATATGGAAGGATGTTCAGGTCAGCTCTGAGGCTACAGGCATCCACAATTTTGTCATATCTGTAGAGTAACAATTCAAAGCAGCCCGATCAGTATCCGTTATAGCCAACTATAGATAAAACACTGTGCACAGGTCAGCAGTCTTATTTTCCCCTTTAGCAGGTTGGAGCAGCTGTTAAATGATAATACTGCCAATAGATAAAGTAGTTAATCATCAGTAGACTTTAACTGATGCAGACTCACAGATAAGAATAACTCTCTCACAGTTAAAAGTTTGTCACATGATAATGTCCAGAATACCTGTTCAGTTTTGTTTTCTAGTGTGTATACATATTGCATTACATTTTCATTGTATTCCCTTCATCAATACAAGCTTTTATAGTCTCCTTATATATTCAGTATAATGACTTTATGATTTCAGACAATCTTCTCTGTGGGTTAAAGGTCAATTTACTTGGCTTGGTCAAAAGGTTGACCCATCAGGATATTTTGTTGAACAGTTCCATGAAAAATCCAGGCTTGCTGGGAAACGTAGGCGAATGTCCCATCGATTATGGTCGAGCCCTGCACAATGTACATCTAAAATATAACAGAAATGGCCACAATTTAAAGTTCTGCATTATCAAAGCATTTACTAAACTATACACTACTAGTGTAGAAATAACAGTGTTGATTAGGTACACATAGGAGAGGCAGAAAATACCCTCATAAATAGTGGTGTTACTCTTAATATGGCTTGAGTCATTTTTTAATGAAATTCTAGGATAACTTTGGGGCTTGAACATCAGGTTTTGAGGATTATGTTTCCATAACAACTGGATCACGCCCTTAATTATATTGAAAATACTAACAGTATATTCAAGAGCTTCAACAGTCAGCAGGAGAGTTCATAAAGACAAGAGGAACAAACCTGTTCCAAAATGCTGGAAATCAGTGATGTCTTCCCACTTCCCACGTTTCCACAAACACCAAGGAGGTCCCCCTTCAGAAAACAGACTGTCAGTGTACTTCATAATTTTGTCTCAAAAAGGCTCATCAGGAGTAAAAGCCAACCTTAGGTAATGTGAAGGTGATGTTTCTCAAAGTTGGTAAGGCGTCAGTCTTCCCTTCTTGCAATTCAACATCAGCATGCACCACCCCATTGGATGTTTTGGACAGAGGTTCTGGCTGGTGTTTTGGTTTGGTCCAAGAGAATGTAGCATTTGTCATGACTATAGCAGAGTTTGTGTCTTTCATCTGTATCAAGTAGGGCTCTGGGTTCTCGAGGAGCAATATTTTCTGGGGGGGGAAAAAAAAAAAGTCAGTATTGTTAAAGAGAAAGCAGTGACATTAAGATTTGCTTTGCCCTGTATTTCATTATAGATAAACAAAATTTTACATGTCTGATCTGGTCACATTTATTGAACCTATAAATATACTACATGTACATTCCTTCTCTCCAGCTGTAACACATTCAACAACAAGATTGAATAGTGAATACTAAAAAGTTTTAGTTGAAGGATTTCAGATAAGTGTGCAAGAGTAGAGGCTCTTTCTTTTATGCATTTTTTGTTTGAAGATACGCCACACATTCTCTACTGGGGGAAAAGTCTGGACTGCATCCGGTCAGTTTAGTACTCAAACTCTATTTCCCCAGCCAAGCTTTTGTAGTATGTGCACAGGGTGGTTCTGCATTGTCCTGTTGAAATGTGTTGATCTTGGAAATGTTGTCTTGAATGCAGAATGTGTGGCTTGAAAATGTCAATGCACTTTCAACAAAAAAAACTTGCATCACAGAATTGCAAAGGATTTTGTAAAACGCACCAAGTAGGTATGAAACAATTAATCAACTATCAATTAATTATCAATAAGAATTTACTCAAATTAGAATGATTGTCAATTAATGCCGTGCTGCGATGTGTGGTCATCAAACCGGATCGTGGCGTTGATGTTTAGAATGGCTTTAGGGGTACGGTGAAGCCAAACAGGGACCAGCCCGTCTGGGGGCCCCAGTGGATACAGGTAGAAGTTATGAAAACTTTGTATGTGGTTTGCTGTGTAACAGTGGCAGAAGCTGGTAGTTGGACGTCCAAAGCTTGTCAAGTTTCACTTTCGGTTTCCACGTGTTGTGGTAGTTACGGCACTTACAGTGTGCATCACTACGTATATACCACCTGCCCCCCAGACTCATCTCCCCTTACCCCCACATACATGAACCCCCACCATGCTGAAGTCTGTCTTCATGGTGTCAGGTAGTGATGCAAAGTCAGAAATGCCCATTTCATCTACATGGGTCCTCTTCAGATCCATTTATTTGATTTCTCACAGGTTTATTGTACTTCATAAATGTCATTGCCTGGACTGTATGCCTAATGATACAATAAATCATAAGGAATATGACATGGTTTTTCATGAATATAAACAATATGTAGCTTACATTCTTATAGACTCTATTGAAAGAAATTTGGGCTGTCAGAAAAATTACTTTTCATCAATTAATCATTAATTGGTCAACAGACTAATGAATTAATCAATAATTTGCATCCCTAGCACCAACACAATCCCACACCATAACAGACCCGGTCTTATGGACTTGTTAATAACAGTCTGGATGACAGGATGTTGTTCATGATTCTACTGATTGGTCTGGTCAGACCATAGTCCATTTAACCCCGACATCCAGGAGCCAAGAGAAGATCATCATCCCTCTGGACACAGTTAACACAAAGCTTCCTTTTGCCACCTTCACTTTTCATCTTCTGCTGCAGGATCTCTACCCAGGCCCTTAATTCACTCCTTCTCAGTTCACTGTGAGCCTGTGTAGAGAACGAATTCTCAGAGACTTTGAGGTGTGTATTCAAAGATCTGTTTTAAGGCCTGTAAAAACCAGCCCACCCTGCATCCCGTTTCATGTAGAACTGTCCAGTGTCATCCAGTCCATCCTGCCTTGTTCAGCTCAGTCTTTGCTTCACTCACATTTGATCCAGCTAATCTGCTCCAACACCAACACTAAGACAGTCAGCTGTTGCCCTCGCTTCATTCTGTAATTTTCTAAAGAAATCCTTTTCTGAACTGTACACGTTCATTTCTGTTTCTGGGTCCCTCTGTTTTCACACATTTGTATTGAAATACACACACACACACACACACACACACACTCCTGAAATCTTTGAATTATTTTCTGCACCTCAGATGCTGAATATCCAAATTCCCTCCTATCATTAACTGAGGAAATTTTAAAGTGGTCATATTTTGCTAACCCTGCTTTTATTAGTCTTTGGTACATTTGTGTATTTGTGGACCCTACTAGTTCAATAAGTTTAAATGTGAACCGTCCAGATGCTGCAGAGCTATCTTTCTATTCATTTTGGCAAAAGTTAAGTGGATTTCTACAACCCGTTTTAATTACTTTTTCATTTGTCGTTACGTCACGACATTTGCACATATAAAAAGATCAGACTTCTGATGGACATTTCTTAGAATATCCCATAATTGTCAACAGCAGTGATTAAAGTCCTTACTGAAAATATGAACATGAAGTGGCTCATTTGCACTTAAAGGGCCAGCACTCAAAACAACCTTTTTGGTGTCATTACTCAAATAAGGTTGAACCTGTAGAGTTAAATTAATGAAGAATTCAGACCCAAACATAGCATTTACAGTTTATGTAGACCACAGGGAAATGTTTCAAAATGAATTCCATTTTAAAAAGCAAAATATCACTCTTTTAAAGCTTGTAACAACTTTAACACTACAAATTTAAATAACCTCAGTCATCGTTATTTTATGCAAATGACATCCATGGGAGTGAGAAGGTAAATGATGGTATTAAACTTATGCCAACCATCCTTAAAAGCTGCACCATCAGCACAACAGTGATAAGATTGAAGGAAAAAAAACTGAATTAAATTAGCTTTTCTACACCTCTACATAACCTAAGAATATTACTTTTTAAAATGACAAATTTTGGCGTAATTCTTAAAATGGAGTCTACCTTCAGTCGTTGCATTGCAACAGCAGCTTCAGCCAGGGCCTTAAAGCTCAGGGGCATTAAACCTAGACAGAACCTCATGGAATTAAAGATGGCGATGGTGGTGAAGGCCTGGTGATGAAACAATCAGTGGACATTCAGCCTCTTGAACAATAATGCCTAAAGACAGATTTCCTGTTCCAATCATGCCATATCAATAAACTACAATTTAATCATCTGAAACAGTTATAAAATTAAGCTGAAATCAAAATCTAGTCTAATATTTTGAATTTTCACATCATTGAAATAAAGAGTTGTACCAACAGAGGGGAATATGTGAAATTTAAAACAGATGTGCATATATTTAAGTAAGTGAGCTTAAGTTATGAGACATTGTATTGTTAGTATTGGTACTTACGTCAGCCGTGTCGAGCTTTAAGCGCAACAATGTGTGCAATGTGAAGGTGAGAACAGTGGCAAGGGTAGGGATGATACTGGCGATGCTGGTGTTTCCATTCTGGACACAACTGGCCTTTTGCAGCTCGCCCTTTTCTTTCTTCCGTATGTCTTTAAGAAAGATATGAGGTACTTTAAACAGGTTTTCATTTTTAACCTACACTGCCAGGTCATAAAAATGACATACATTAACGTTTTGCTGGACCACCTTTAGGTTAGCACTGTGGCATAATTTTCATAAGTTTATACATTGTCATAAAACATTTCCATCCATAGATACATTAATTTTTCACCAAGACTTTGTATCGATATTGTACTGGGAGAGTCTGATGACCTCAAGATCTTTCACAACTTTCCAGGAAATTCTAAATGGGGTTCAGGTCTGAACTATGTGGTGACAAATCCATGTGAAAAAATTATTTTTTGGACACATAACATAGCTGATTTTTGACAAACATCGGATCATAACATTGCCCCCACAAGCTTGTACTGTAGGCACTAGCCATGATTGGCAGTGACTTAGCACCGCTCTTCTCACCCTTAAATTGCTGTCAACTGAAGCACATTAATCACTGCAGGACAATATTTGGCCAGGCAGTGTATAATTTTACACCAGTGTATGGAAAGAAACAGGAAGTATTAAAAAAAAATATATATAGAGTTGTTAGAATGTAGGACAGAACCAACATGCACCTGCTAAATGTCATACCTGCAATCTTCTTCTCAAAAGATTCCTCCCAGGCATACATCTTGATGACTTTGATGCTGTTGAGAATCTCATTCACTGTGCGAACACGGCTGTCTGTCAATATTATGGCTTTTGACCTGCATATGTTTACGAGCTTAGCCAAAAAAAACTGATCGTAACCCAAAAATGAGGGAGGGGGGAGAAAAAAAAAGAATCACATTATATATTTTTCAATACAATGTTAAAGACATGTACAAAGTGTTCTTGGAACTCTCAGTACCACTCATGACCCCTGAGGCAATGGCAGTAGGTGTAGCCTCTTATGTACAAACCTGTATGGGGATAAAAATGAGGTAGGTGCTGACTCCCATCAGCGCAGTATAGCCCAAGACGTAGCAAGAATATATGACACACACAATAAAGAGCACTGGGGTAGCCACCGTGAAACTCCCAAACAGCACTGCCTCAAAGATCCTATGGCCATCACTGGTCACAACATTAATCATCTGAAGAAAAAGGGAAGAAATGTTACTACTAAATATACAATGTCACAAGTCATGGTGCATTTCTTGAGTCATGCAGAAAAAACATTTTAAATTTGGATTCAAATCAGTGTTAAAATGAAAGCATACAGTACTGCAATTAAACTACAAATAAAGAGCATGAAACATTGACCAGCCACAACATTCTGATGACAGGCAAAATAGTATTAATTTTCTCATTCTGATGGGACTGAATGAGATGGGGCTGGTCGATGTTTCAGTAGATCGGGTATATTAGGCAGAAACTGAACATTTAGCCCTCCAAGTGGATGTGTTGAAAATGACAAAATGAGCAAGAGTATGAATCTGAGCTTCTTTGACAAGGGAGAAATTGTGATTGTCAATTCAGAACATCTCCAGATCTTGTTGTTCATTCCAAATAAAGTGGTTAGTACCTACCAAAAGTGTCTAAAGAACAACAATTGGATCTCAACTAGCAAAACATCTATGGGGGTAGAACATCATTACCACCTGTCTGGCATAATACATGGTCCCTTTTTTCCACAAAAAGGAGGTCTGACCCTGGGCACAGACCGCTGAAGGTGTGTTGTTCTATCTGGAGATGAGATCTGAAGATGTTAACAGATCCCTGAAGTCCTGGGAGTGGACAGGTGGGCCTTCATGGATCAGATTTATTTGGCTAACCCCCCCCCCCCCCCCCAGAAGCTCACTTGGCCTGGGATTTGGACATTCTTAGTGCATTTTTTTGTTGGTGCCAACCACTGTAGACCAAAAACACCCAAGATCTATGCTTGTGGAGATATTCTGACCCAGTCATCACCAATACAACATGGTCTTCGTCAAAGTCACTCAGTTCTTTATGTTGCTCATTTAGCTGCTTCACCTTTGAGGGCTCAATGTTCACTTGCTGGCTGATATCCAAATGATTGAAAGGTATCCGTTTCAGCATCATTACCATTTCTCCTGTTTGTGGTCAGAATGTCATAAATGATCATTGTACAGTATAATCAAACAATTACCTCTCCCATAGAAATGCCGCTGTACACACGCAGGGAGGTGATTTTCTGGAAAGCCAGTGATGAGAAGGCGCCTTTCAGTCTGCCTGCTGTGCGCAGGTTAATTGCCCACAGCAGTGATATCAAGAAACCTTTGGAGAACTCCGTAAAAAACAAAGCGAAGGACATACCAACCCCATAAGAGACTGTGTATGTCTCTGGGGCTTCAATATAGTTCAGGATCTTATAAACCACAACAGCCTGGCAAGACAAAAAAAAAAAAAAAAGCAGTAAGTAGTGAGTAACATTTAAACTTCGAGAAATGATAGATATTAGGTAGCTCAAGGATTACAGTACTTTATTACATCAAATAGAAATCTAAGGTGGCAGTGCTGTATCCATCAGGACTTTATTAGGCAGAAGTCAAGTTTGAATGCATCACAAACATTACTTTTGTCAATCTATGTGGGTGGCCGTCCAATGACCGAAGGGTTGGCAGTTTGAATCCCACCCTGTCCTAGTCATGTGCTGTTGTGTCCTTAGGCTAGACAGTTAACCCACTTTGCCTCCAGTGCTGCTACTCACACTGGTGTATGAATGTGTATGTACAGTTGGTAGTGGTCAGGAGCCATAGGGGCAGATTGGCAAACTACTTGAGTAGTTTACCACTCCCAGAGTGTGAATGTGTTAATGAAGGAATAATGGATCCATTGTACATGCTTTGAGTATGCATTAATAGAAAAGTACTATATACACTCTTGGAAAAAAATTTGACCACCCTATGTTTATGTTTTCAATTTCTTGTTCATTTTCATGGTTGGCACAATTAAATGTACATTTATTTGAAAAAAAAAATAAATAAAAATAGCTCAGAGTTTAATGTAAGAGTTGATGTCTGGCTATTTTTCCATGTTTTTTTGTTGATAATCAAAATCACAAGTGTTTACATCAATAGCTATGGCATTGTACTGACAAATATAATGATTTTAGGCATTCCATGTTTTCTTTTGTTTTAGTCACATGATACACACAGGTAGTACTTGATTGCATAACCATTGTTTGACTTGATGGTCTAATGTAACTCTAATCCATTAATACTTGCAATGCATTTCCTCATTTGCTTTCCAAAAACAACAAAGGAACAGCACTGTAGTGATGAATATACTGTATATTGTTGATTTTTATTTTATTCTGAAGATGATGCCGAGTTAAGGAGTTCAAAACTGCTTGATGTTTGGTGTTTCCCAATTTCCCTTTCGCTGTAAAGTCGAGTGGGGGGGGGGGGGGGGGG
>JAPTGZ010000017.1:27536034-27546557 GCA_029814645.1 Fowleria isostigma
AAAAATGAAGAAAATCAGCAAAAACAAAGCAGAAAATCACCAAAAATGAGGAAGAAAATCACCAAAAATATACATAATTAAATTGTCCAAATTACTGCACTGTATTTACATAATATAAAACATTCATTCACTCACTCACCTACACATAATACACATTATTTACAAATGGGTAAAGTAGAAATACGCCAATATATCAGGCTGATAAATGGACTGTTTTTTCCAATATCAGCCATTGGCCGTAACTTTTTTTGAAAGCCAATATTTGATCAATAGTAACAATCTTCTAAGACATTGGATCAGGCACCAGTATGGGCAGCACTTGAAGACCAATAAATGTTAACAGTGTACGTTCAATTAAAAATTGAATTTATATTGCTGCATAAAAATCTTAATTCAATTGTATTTTACGGTCAATGTGCCTTTAAAAAAAAAAAAAATCTGCCTTAAATATCGGCTGTAGATATCAATTATTAGACCAAATTTTTTAAGATTGGCATCGGCCTTAGAAAAACCCACATCGGTCGACCTCCACGCAAAAGAGTCTCATCCAAACCTACTGAATGTACATATTGTGTGATGAACTGGCCAATACTCCGATTTTTGCAATTGTGATTACGTCTAAAACCTTATTTCTGTTTCATATTCTACTGTTATTGAAAACAAATTAGCTCATATTGATGAAGTAAATGCTAGTGCACTGTACATCTGTGATAGGACAGTGTTTACGAAGCGCGTAAACTGCAGAGATCAGTTTCAAAATGTGCTCAGGGTTCCTACACATTTGAAATTTCTAAATTCCACACTTTTTCCATTTCCAGATGTCTTGGTTAAAAAAAAACTTCCAATAACTCATGACATTTGAGTAAATAGATGTGTATCATGTACCGTATTTTTTTTAACTATAAGTCGCACTTTTTTTTCATAGTTTGGCTGGTTCTGCGACTTATACTCCAGTGCGACTTATTGTTTTTTTTTTTCCATGATCCTTTTTTTTGGGGGGGGCTGCAACTTATACTCCAGAGTGACTTATAGTCCACATAAAATAAATAAATAAATTATGGAATTAATAGTTTATGGACACAAATGCATCTAATCAAACTTTGAATTATAAAAGCCATTGAATTTCTAGCATTGATTTTTTTTTGTTGTGAAATTAAGTATCTATTAAGAATTTTTTTAAGATACTGACAATTTTAAGTTTTAGAAAATAGAATAGTGATAACAGTCTTGGAAACATGAACATTTTTCCATATATTTGTTTTTATTTTCCATACTTTTCCATACTTTTTGGAAAGTGATTAAATCAAATTTCATACAATTCCATACTTGCGTAGGAACCCTGTGTAGTGGAATTTTTTTTTTTTTTTGGCCTTTTCATAACAAAATAAAAACAGAAGACACAAATGTATCAATTCATTGCGTTTTCAGTGACTGAAAACGCTGGTTTCATGTGGACGAAAGGCCTATCTGATACAAAACTTTTACAGATACGACCGATACCGTCTTCATATGAACAAGGTCTACATGTTACACTGAGATCGTCCACTAGAGCCGCACAATATAATCGTTTGAGCATCTTCAACGCAATGTCCGTGTGTGCAACAGTCATGTCGCAGGTCCTGTAATGTAGGAGGAAAATGAACTCAACATGTTCTCGTCCAATTCAAGGGTACCGGACACACGCTGAGCACAGCCATCCACCAATCACAATCATTCAGTTTGCTGAAGCAGACCACGCCCCTGCACATGGAGTTCACATGAATGTCCGTCAGCCCTGGTTCATGTCCGTCTGTCCGTCCATGGGAGTGGATCTGTCCTTCAGTGTGGTTCTCCTCCAGGTTATTACTTTTGGGTTTTGGAGTTTTTCTTCTCTGAGAAGGACGGGGGATGCCCGGGACATTAATCCACCTGCTTCATTAACTGTTTATTGGACTAAATTGTGTGAAGCCCTGTGAGGGAAACTTGTTATGATACTGGGCTACAGAAATAAAACTGAACTGAACTGATGGAGCGAGTCGCTGGTAACAACATTGAAAAATGAGCAACGAACAAGACAAAATGACGGAAAACTAGGAAGGAAATTAAAGAAAATGTGGAAGAAAATCACAGAAAACAATAAAATTACCAAAAACAAGCAACAAACAAAAGAAAATTATTGAAACTTAGAAAGAAGTCAAAGAAAACGAGGAAGAAAATCACCAAAAATAAAGAAGAAAATTATCAAAATCAGGCAACAAATGAGAGAAAATTACTACAAATTAGGAAGGAAATCAAAAATGAGGAAGAAAATCACCAAAAACAAACAAAAGAAAATTATTGAAAATAGGAAGAAATCAAAGAAAATGAGGAAGAAAATCACCAAAAACAAAGAAAATGACCAAAAACAAGCAACAAATGAGAGAAAATTACTGAACATTAGGAAGAAAATCAAAAATAAGGAAGAAAATCACCAAAAACAAAAAAAAATTACCAAAAACAAGCAATGAACAAAAAAAATTATAGAAAATTAGGAAGGAAATCAAAGAAAATGAGGAAGAAAATCACTGAAAATGAAGAAAAAAATTACCAAAAACAAGTATAATCACAAAAAACAAAGAAATCCTCAAAAACAAAAAAGTCACTGCAAACGAAGAAAAATCACTTAAAACAAAGAAGGAAATCACCAAAAATGAAGAAGAAAATCCCTATACATATTTTATATACATATATATATATATATATATATACTATATCTCACAGGGTTAAAACAATTGCAGTCAGTTGTTTTCAATATCATTCAGCCCTATCGTCCCCCATGTAAGATGAAATCTCCAGATCCCCCAGGTCCACAGTGTCCACTGCAGAAGTGGTAGTTTGAAAATAACAACATGAAACAGTGGAAACAGTAATGAGTCCAGATGAACTTCAATCAAAAACCCTCTGTGCAGCTTTAAGGAGTCGCCCGGCGGCGCTACATGGAATGTCTAACTGCAGCGTCTTGGTCCAGCAGAATTTAAACAAATAAAGGGACTAATTGGCAGTGGACTCTGTGGAGGGCTGCTGGCATCCGCCCCAGGCTTCCAAAAAAGCCAGCGGCAGACTGGTGCAGAAGCTGGTGTGTGTGTTGAAGTCCGTTTAGCGTTCACGCTGACACACGCTTGTGCATTTACAAGAATGTTGAACAGGAAGGCAGCAGACATCCAGCTACTGGAGAAACGGCAAAGAAAACAATCGATATCCCATCACATCCATGAGTCACGATCCTGACCCAAAGCTGGAATAATACACAAACACTGTGCACCTGACGGACACATGCCGTTACCAAGTCAGTACTTATGAATGAGGGGAAAACTAAAAGAAAAAACAACCTAATTTAAAAAACAAAACTAACAAAATAAAAAGGAAAATGTTGCGTGAGGCATAAAAACGTGATGGCAGCGTGGAGGATCTTAACTTGTCAATAAATCAGCTTTTTAGAGGAATTAATATCCAAATATTGAATTAATATTAACCCATATGGATCCAGTGTTACTTTTCTGGCACTTTCCAAATGATTTTTTCCTCTATATTTAAACTTCCTTAAGTGATTTAGCACCTTTTATCGTAAAGTTATCATCTGCATTTTACGCTTTTTCAGTCTAAAGCAGATATTTTCCTACATTTAACTTATTGACCATGTAGAAGTTCATAAAAGCTCAGAGTAAAGTCGAGGGTTATTAAATCAAAAACAGAGAACACTGAAGAAAAAGTGACTTTTCCAGTCAAATCTATCATTGAACATAAACCCAGTGTGTCCATCCACTGTCACTGATCCAAGTCCATGGGTTTTACTGCTGAATCAATGTTGTAGAAGATGACGGTGTTTCCATGGTAACTACAGAGCCTCTGAACATCCAAGTGGGTCATATCTGATGACCATGAAAAGATGAATAACTGTATTTTACACCAATTATTGACATGGATTGTCAGGACTCATGGATAAACAGTAGTGAAACGGTTTGCTTCAGTAGATGGTTTTGGTAGGTGGTGGATGTTTGGGTCTTTATGGGTTAATTCAACATGACTCAATGGGGAATGTTAACATGGTTCACATTTTATGGAGAATTTTGCACCAAAATTAGTTTGATGCACCATCATTGCTAGGCTATAGTGTATTTTTGACTGTTAACAGGTCTTTTACATTCTGATATCACTGTTTAACCTGCAAGAGTTTGAGGTCGACTGACGATGGATTTCTGAATCGATCTTCCACTTCTAATTAGGGTTGAGTATTGGCAAGAACCTCACGATACAATACGCATCACAATACTTGGATCATGATACGATAGTATCACGATATATCATGATATCATGGTATCGTGATATATTGCAATATTCTACACAGTTAAGATGATGTAAATGTAAATCACACAATACTTCACAAAATTAAAAAGACAAATTGACAAAACTATTTGATTAAAAACAACTTTTCTGTCTTATTGTTTTTGAAATAATGAGTCAAATGCAGTGTTAATACAATACATACACTTAACATAAAGGGCATCTCTTAAAGTGCATTAAAACATAAAATGTATCAAGTTTGTCACTTACACTACTGTGAATTAAACTAATGTTGCAGAGAAATTACTATTTTTGGTTTTCCAAAAGATCGATATTAAGGGTTGAAATATTGATATTATATTGGAGGTCAAAGTATCACAATATATTGCTGTATTGATATTTTTTCACCCCTCTACTTCTTATATGTTGTTTGAAAATATACTCATATTATGGATCATTAATAAAGTTGCATGAGTGAATGAAGTAATCTGCAGCCCTGACCACACGCCAACAGAAGCTCTTCAGACAAGCTGCACATTACTCACAAACAATACTTGCTTTCAAAGAATGCAAATGACATGCATTTTTTTTAAATTTTACATTTCATTCTGCCTGGATGACTCGGCAGAACCACAGGCCTTACCTTGCCTCCCACAGAGGAATTAACACACATGTTTGCATGGAAACTTTGCTGCAGAGACTAGTCTCAACAAAAGAGCTTTTGGAGTCATCACAAAAACTGTGAGCAACTGAATCAAAGTGATTTCCCACCATATTAATGTCACTAGTCAGACCAAGATAAACCTCAGGATAGACTGCAACTGGGACTTCAATGGAAACTTGAGCATCTTAAGACGACTGTCCTGAGACGTTTTCAAACTTCATCTTCAAAGGTCAGGTCATGAAGAAAGTGTAAATCTAGACTCATTACTAGTCTATGGAATGAAAACATCCACCACATCACTGGGATAAGTACTCTCCGGGCAATAATATTTGGTTAATCAATCTAAATTTATAATCCAGCGCGGTGTATGCATTCACTTGACAGTGGAAGGGTTTTCTTTTGTCCTCGACTCCGACTCCAGAAAAGTAACAAACCACACTTTATGTGCAGGGCCTAAATTGCATTCAACTGTGCCATGAAGCCTGGGCCTCACAGCGCACACGGAGCCGGGATCAGTTCTGCAACACAGCCCGCTTGGCTTTTACATGCCCACGTTCAATAACAGGGGTACAGGACTGAGTGTGTGTGTGTGTGTGTGTGTGCGTGTGTGTGTGTGTGTTTGTAAAACTATACATTGTGGGGACATGACTTTGAATATACAGTCTTGTTCTGGGTACACAAAAATTTATGGAGACAAAAACCAAGTCCCCACCAAGTTTTATCTTTAAAACATGTAGAAAATGTCCAGAACTACGTCTGGTGTCAAATTCAGGGTATGGACTTATCCTTATACTGTAATAAAAACAAGGATTTTTGTGTATATATATGTACATTTTGACACGTCCCCACTATTTAATGTATTTTTAATGTACTTTTATTGGCACTTTTAATTGGCAATTTATTTGTTGTGCATTTTAAAAACAATATATTAGTCATTTATTTATATATTTTTTTACTACCTAATTTTTTTGGGGCACTTGTAGAATCACAGGAAAGTGGTGTCCCCATATGTCAGCTTTACAAGACTGTACGTATATGTGTGTGTGTGTGTGTGTGTGTGTGTGTGTGTAGACTCATGTGTACGGTGTTGGGGAGTGTGTGTGTTGTGCAGGAAATCAAAAATTTTTCAGGACCGCAGCCTGCAGCTGGTGGTTGATTGGAAGCAGGCGAGGGCACCAGCTCCCCAGGTCGACCAACCCCTCCCAAGGCACTATGGGAAACTGGGAGGTCTTCAAAGTGTGGAGGAGGCCTTCACTCCTGGGCCCAGGCTGCTTCTGCTATGGCTTTTGTTTTCGTCTTCAAACCCTGTGAGTGTAGGCTACGTCAGCATCCTGCAGGTCGGTCATCCATACCTGCTTCCTCAAACCTGCTGGTGTCTGTAGTCTTCGATGGCCCAGTTCCTCTGGTACCTGGACTGGACGCTTTATGAATCGGTTCTATGTTGAACCCACTTTCAGTTCCTTTTTCCGTCCACATACAAGGCAACGAAGGTAGATCTGTTTTTTTCTTAAAATTTTCTTGTTCAATCCAAAAAAAAAAGTTGCTTTAACCCAAAAAATGTTTTCAATCAAAAAAGTTTTACTTCAATTAAAAAAACCTCCTGAAAGTAAAAAAGTGTTTGAATGGAAAAAAAAAAATTGAGACCCTAAAAATTACATTTGAACACTTTTATTTGATGTTTTGTTTATTGAAGGGAATTTTTTTTTTTTGATTGACAATATATATTTTTTTTGGTTAAAGCAACTTTGATTGAACAATAAAGTTTTGATTGAAACAAATTGGCATTACCTCTAAAAATACATTTTTAAATTCTTAGTTTTTAAAATTTTATTTATTTTTAAATATTTATTTCTGAAAATGTTCAAACATTTTTATTTTTTAAATTTTTAAATGTGTTTTTTGTTTTATTGTTTTTTATTTATTTAATGATAATAACACATTTTCACTTTTTTTGTTTTTCCCCAGAAATTTACCGAAGTAGTGACGATTGTAGCCTGTGAAAAAAAATAAATAAATAAAAAATAAAACACACCACAAAAACAATATGTTCCATTGATAGAACGAGTATCATATATATGGGTTTTTCCCACATATATGTAGGTGTCCAGGGGGGAAAGAGTAAAAGGTCGGAACTGAAGGTGGGTTTAAAATAGAACCAATTCACAAAACGTCCAGTGCCAGGTACCAATGGGACTGGGCGATACAGGCAACAATGTGGTCTCAATAATACGTTTTTAATCTAGCGCTGCAACAACAAATCAATCAAATCGCTTCTTAATAAAATTGGCCATGAATTTGTCAGTCGATTCTTTTGGCTTTTGAGTGCGTTAGTATTCATTCATGCCCATACACTGTTAATGTAACAGAGGAAAACACAGAGCAGCGTGGCTGAGGCTTCAGATGCCGGGTCAGATTTTTCAAGCTAGGTTTACATTAGGCCCTTTTCCACCAAAATACCAGGGACTTTTATTACCAGGAACTTAGCTACCCTGGTAAAAGAATTCCTGGTAATCTGTGTTTTGCGTTTTTATTGCACCACAAAGCTCAGGGTAATTTATTCAAACCAAGCTGATGACGTATGGGGAAGTGGAAATAAACGGCTGCACAGTGGCTTAAGGGAGGGTCAATCAGCATTCTCCAGCACATAGCCCCGCCCCTCAAGAATTCCAGGAAATTTGAAAAGTACTACCTCTCTACCAGGAACTTCTTCTGAGAAATTTTGGGGACAGAGGGAAAGATTTTTACCTGTGTATTTTAGAAGGAAACGCACCGGGGTTTTTCCAAGTTCCGGGTAATTCTCAAAGTTCCTGCTGTGGAAAAGGGCCTATTGAGTTCCCGGTGGCAACGGCAAACCCGTTTCCACCAAACGTAGAGCACAATTTATGTAACGAAACTTGAATATGGGGAGAAAAAAAATGGCCAAAATAATAATGTAAACCTAGCTTAAGATAGCCTACATGTCGTGATTACTTTACCCGCTAACTAGGCTACACTGTCATCGTGATTATAATGTTTTCATCCAGCTCCATTTATCAGGCCACCAGAAAAAAAGATACCTTTCATTGACTGGAGCTAAGATAATCAGATGAAAATACGTATGACAAAAACTACATAAAACATACAACAGGATGTCATTCCGTGGATAAACAACAGGTTTTTAACTTCAATACTCAAACATTTGCTTTTTAGTTTACACAGCGGTGAGCAATACGTTAATCATGCAGAAGTTAACTGGACAAGTTTACTCATGCTGGTTTTTGAGTTAAACAAGAAGTGATGCATCATCTTACACAGGACTTATCTTTGTTAAAACAGGAGTCATGCTCAGCCCACAGATCCATCCGTCATGGTGTCAAGGCTTCACTGCTCTGCATTATGGGCCCTTAGCATTACTGTAGCTAGGCTAACAGTAACAGGCTACATCTAGTTACTGGGATTCTTTAGAGTCTGTCAGCAATGAAAACGTTCATTTAATTCACTTTAAATGCTCTGTATTTTTTGAGCGCTTTTCTACACATTAATGGTACTCAAAGCACTCCACATTCACCCATTCATACACCACTGGGCCGCCACTATGCAAGGAACTACCAGGCCTCACTGGGAGCAATTTAGGGTTCAGTGTCTTGCTCAAGGACACTTCAACATGCGGACAGTTGGAGGCGGGATTCGAACCGCCGACCCTTTGATCATTGGACCACCCACTCTACCACCTGCGCCACAGCTGCACTTTAACCTGTGGACCTGTGTGTAAAGATTTTTGATGCTGTAAAATCACAATGTCAAAACTAAAACAAAATTGATGTTTTTATAGACATATGAAATTTCACCCATTATAAGTAAACAAGAAAAAGAACAATTTTAAATGTTGAACTTTGACCTACTTTTTCCAAAATGTAATGGCATCTATTCTGGGTCACTGGCAATCTATAAACCCAATTCAGTATGAATTCAACCAATAGTTTTTCTGCTAGAGTGTTAACAAAACAAACAGAACAAACCAAAAACAACACCCTTTGCCTCCTCTTGAGAAAAGTTGCTAAATCTAGTCACCAAGGTGTTAAGTTGGCATCGGTGGTGTTATCTAAATGCATGTGGGGTGTCTCTACTAAATGATATTTCCTTCTTGAATGCTTCACACTTTTGTTCTTTGTAATGTGTAACTGGAAAAACTGCGAGTTGAACGTCCTTCTGAATCTAAGTGAAAGTCGTTCACACTGGGGGTGGGAGGAAATAAGTTTCACTTCTTTTCACTCCCTTTTGGGTTACTGGGGTGTATATTAACCCTTTCATGCATGAATTATGAGAGCCTTAATCAAGACTTTGTTTCCTGAGTGTTTTTATTCTTCTTTAGGCATTTTAAAACAATGCGATTGAAATATTTTTTATGAACCTATTTTTCATGGAGGTGCAAAATGTCCACTCAGCTGGATACCATGCATTTAATTTTTGACGCAAAGAAACAGGTATTTTCTGATATGTCAAATCTATGAAATACAATAATTTTTAGTGCTGCTAATTAGATGTTTTGTCATATTTTAACATACTCTAATACTAATCATACTCACTTCATTGAGATAATATGCAAAAAAAAAACTTTTTGAAAAACAAAACAAAACAAAAAAAAAAACCCAACCGGTTAATTGCAGTCTAATGACAATTACAAGCAATTGATTTACACTCAAACATGTTTGTGCAGATTAGGTTTATCAAGAACAGTAAACTCACAGTAATGGTACATATTGCAGTGTACAAAACCCATGAATATACAAGAGTGTATCTGCAGAATAGCAGTCCAATGTAGTGACCACTATGGATGAAAGGGTTAATAGTGACTTACTGTATATATTTATGTATACTGTGCAAACATTATATAGATTATTTCATCTTGGTGCCTATAATGTGTTGTGTTTTTTTGTATTTTTCTCTTTAGCAGGTACATTTGTGTTCTGTTTGTTGTGTTAAAGTTAGCTTGGTGTACTAATGAGTGTCTACAACTAACTTCTATGCATGCTTGTTTATGTAAATGTCTCTACATATATTGTGTTTACAAATGTATATCTGTGTCCATATAATGACGTATATTATTTCATCTTGGTGTCAATAATCTGTTGTGTTTTATTAGTATTTTTTTTTTATTAGGTACATTTGTGTTCTGTTTTGTTGTGTTAAAGTTAGCTTGGTGTGCTAATGAGTGTCTACAACTAACTTCTATGCATACTTGTTTATGTAAATGTTTCTGTATATTGTGTTTACAATAAATTCTCTATGTATATCTGTGTACATATAATGAAATGTATATACCGTATTGGCCCGAATATAAGACGATGTTTTTTGCATTGAAATGAGACTGAAAAAATGGGGGTGGTCTTATATTCGGGGTCTAGACATTCACCCATTCACAACACTAGTCAGATGGCGGCGCGGGCACACGCAGCGGCTCCTCTCTCTCCCGCTACAGCGTTTTTTTCGTGTCACGTTTACTCGTCCCAAAGCGCACATATTCCCGTGAGTTTCTGCTCGATATGCGCAGGCTTCCAGAGCAGACCACACTCGCGTAGCA
>JAPTGZ010000017.1:27635142-27657253 GCA_029814645.1 Fowleria isostigma
CGTGCCCGTGCCATTAGCCCGCAACCAGATGTTGCGGGCTACGCAACCGGCGTAGCGTACGTAGCATTATACGACGATGGAACGGATTACCGCTCCCCCCGCTCCCTCGACTGCCGCTACGCTAAAATAAAATCCTAACTAGAACCCTGGCATCTTATTTTGTCATCTGTGTCGGCCCTCTGCCACCAAAATACCAGGAATTTATTTACCTGGGTAAGAGAATTCCTGGTAATCTGTGTGCTTTGCATTTCCATTGAACCCTCAAAGTTCAAGGTAATCTATTCGAATCATACTGATGACGTATGGGAAAGTGGAAATGAAATGAACTGCTGCACAGCTACTTGATGGTGGGTGAACAAATGAGAAACTCTGAGAGTGTATGTAGTCCACTAGTCCGTGTTCTCCAGCACACAGCCCCTCAAGAATGTGGGGTAATCTGAAAAGTACCACCTCCCTACCAGGAACTTCTTCAGGGGAAAGTTTGGGTCTGAGGGGAAAAGATTTTTACCTGGGTACTTTAGATGGAAATGCACCAGGGTTTTTAAAGTTCCAGGTAATGCTTAAAGTTCCTGCAGTGGAACAGGGCCTCATGATTTGATGAAATGACCCTGAACTTTGTGGGTGCAGTGGAAAATGCAAAGAACACAGATTACCAGAAATTCTTTTACCCAGGTATAAAGTTCCTGGTGTTTTGGTGGAAAAGGGCCCACGGTTGAGCGTGTCTGTCTCTGCATTGTGGGTTTGGACACCCTTATATCACAGAGGTCAGTTTAAGGAAAAGTAAGCAGCCGACCGCTTGAATGAGGACCGGCATTAATTTACAGCCAGAGGGCAGATTAACGGCTCAGAGGGATGCAGTCAGTGGATCAGGCCCGCTGAACGTCAGCCAATGTCCAAATAAGTCCACAAGGGCATCTGATTCACAAATGTGGAGCTTGCTCGCATTACTCCCACTGTCCTTAGTCAGGGCTTCCCGTTTGGTGACATTGATCCTGGGACGACAGTCAGCCTCGCCTCCTGGATGTGGAACTTTTGGGTTAATCATAGCGTGTGTCCCCGGTCTGTTTTGGATGTGTGGTCAATCTGTCGTATTTGCCTGGTAGTCTAATCCAGTCCTTTCCTGGAGGCCACTCTTTCTTGGGGAAAATCTGATCCTGCTGAGGACTAGAAATAGCCACCGGTGTGCATTTCACACTGAAACGGGATCTGACCCAGGTCTCCTCTGGTAACGTTAGCCCTCTGGTATGAATCTGGGAAGACAGCGCTTCCAAACGGCTCAGTCATCTTTCTTTGACAGAGTAAAACCGACGGTCCATCTCCACGAGGACACGAGATAAAATGATAGACAAAAGCAGGAGAAGTGTCATTTATGCAAGATTTACGAGAAATTCACAAGGAAGTTTGTGAGGAGGAAAGGCATTTGGACTAATAGAGGTGGTGTAATGAGTCGGAAACACCAACAATTCAAAAATCTCGTGTTGTGTTTGTGGCGAACATTGACGTGTGCCTTTTGGAGAAAGTTTCAGAGCAGAAGAACTGTTCCGTTTGTCCCTCAGTGTCATGTCAGCGTCTAGTTCTGTCAGGTTTAAACTTTGAGTTCTATTTGATGTATTTCGGCTTCCGCGTACTCTTTTTAAAAACTGGGAGGAAAGAATCTTTTAAGCAGGGCTCCTGTGCAAGTTTGGAAAAGTATGGAATTTAATTTTATAAATTTACAGGTCTAGAAAAGTATGGAAAATGGAAACAAATGTATGGAGAAAAATTCATGTTGCCAAAACTGTCATCACTGGTCTATTTTGTAAAACATAAAATTATGAATATCTAGAAAAAAAGAAATGAATGGATATGTTGTTTTAGGTGCTAGCTAGCGCAGCTAAAGTGTTTGTTGTGCCAGTCATCAGAATTTACATCTACACATTGAGTTCTGCCAAATGCTTTCTGCGATGCATATTCTACTCATAATGTGTAGATGTAAATTGTGATGACTGGCTCATAAATCCCAAATATAAAAGCTGGTTGGCTAAAGGTCTCAAATGGATAAAGAAAGATAAATGCAGACTTTGCGTGAAATCGCAACTTAAAAAAGCCAGTGAATTTATCTGGGTTTAGTCTTTTATTTGTATGAGCTGCATCACCTACCAAAAATCTTCTGGAAATTATTTGGTGACGTAATGGCATACAGATTCAGAATAATGAAAACAAATTTACTCAAGTTATTTGAATTTTTTTTTTATCATGACATCTGAAAATTAGGGTCCAGAAAAGGTATGAAATCTTGAAATTTCAAATATGTTGGAACCCCATTTAAGAAAATGTATTGGTAGTCTGAAAATATAAAAACACATCTGGTACATAGTTTGTCACTTTTCACGTACAGTGTTTAGTGAGAATCGACTGATATTTGCGTTTTTTACTTGTTTTGTCATTGGCCGATGCACGGGTGCATTGGCCAATATATTTTCCCGGCATGATTTACAGACAGTAAAGTACTGTATGTTGGATAATTTTCAACACAGATTCAATGGTTTGGTGTTGCTGTATGCACCAGTACTTGTTCTACCTCACCTTTTGTACCTCTCTTTTACTATTTGCTCAATATTGTTTTAAGTTCAATAAGTTTTTTGTAATTGAAACTTGTAACATTTGTTCTCATTGTGTCGTTTTTATGATGTAAATGGAGGGAGCAAAAAGCAGTATCTGTTCAAGAAAATCGGCAGCCCGTATCATTGACTAAGGCTGATGGGGGAAAAAACAGCAGCATAAGCACTTTAAAAACAAAAAACTATCTGTTGATCCCTAGTGTTGAGCATAAATGAGTCCACCCTAACACACACAAAAACTTTGAGGGAATCAACATTTTCTATGCGACACTATACAACATACTGTGTTCTCAGTTCAGGAAATGTTCTAGAAAACTCCTTTTGGTCCAGGGTTTTTGAAACTGTGCTTCTGTTCACTGAGATATTGATTAAAATTTTACTTTTCAAAGGGGGGGTGGACTCATTTATGCTGAGCACTGTAGATACCTTGAAGGGATTGAAGCAAGTTGATGTATTTTGTTAAGCACTACGTTAACAGAAATTATGCAAAGAGCATGGCTGTATGAGTGATAAGTACAACTTGAACAATGTACTGTTGGTAGTTTCTTGGATTTTGTTTTTGATGAGGTTTATATGGAGTGTTTTGTTCTCTACTTGCACTTGGGTACTATTAACCCTTTAACTGTCACATTGTGACAGTCTGTCACACTATAAGAGGAGTACTGAACTGATCTGAAACTAATTGAACCAAGAGATGAAGATCACTAAAGACATTTGGACTGTTTATGGTGAAAATATGAAAGATATGAATACTTAAATGACATATCTTGGTATAAGAGGCCTTCCTGAACATAAATTTATTATTTAATACCACAAAAAAACTTGAATTATTTATGTAATGATGTTTTAAACATACGTTCAACCAAATGGTTGATTTATGTCTTCATGGTAAGAGTAGAAATATTAAACCAGTATGAAATGATGGATTATTTATTATAAAATCAAAACCTCTGTTTATTTGTTGCTGCAAATATTAAACATTTAATAGTAGTACATTATAGATATGTTGAAATAATTCACTTGGTAAGTAATTTTTGACACTTTCTGGGTTGATATTGGTAAGTGGTTAAAAAAATAAATACAAATCTATGATAACTTCAGGTTTTTTTGGTGGGGTAAAGGGTTAAAATGATCAATACAGGTACTTTTACTCAATGTTGGTCCCTAGATAAAACTCTGAATGACCATTTTTCCATTTTGTTTGAAAAAGAAAAGAAGACATTCCCACACAGATTCCCTAGTTTAATTTGTCTGTAGTTTAGTTTATTTTGGGCTTATGCGCTCCATGTCCAGTGGTAATGACATATACTTGTAGTTTTTATGTCCTCTCCTGTGTACCATTCACTCTAATGACTGTATTCATCCTCAGCCAGACTTGTTTGTTTTGGTGACATTGTCGAGTCTGAATCCAAGACTACACCGTAACACAACCCCCACCACCACCACCACCACCTCCAACGTTCCTCATTGTTTGATTGTAGTCTTGTATTTCAGCAAAGTAGAGCGGATCCCGTTTTCCCGCTTTTGTCTGTGACCTCAGTCCAACGTTGGCTAAACCTCGTTGTGTAATCTTTTCAGACGTTGACATTGGAATGTACCTGTTAAACGCACACAAGGCAGGTGCATTTGGGGAGGTGCTACGTGAACAGATCCACCGCCGCCACCAGTGCTGACGGGTCTGTTCGACACTGAGGTTTTTTACCCCGAAAAGGCCGCCGATTCTGCCTCTCGGGGGTGGACTATACACCTTTGGGCTGCTGGTAGGTTCCCCATTGAGCGCGCCGCTCCTCGCGCTCTTTCTCTACGGGCCCAGGCACTGTGTGGCTGCGTGCTTCCTTTAGGCCGGTCTGAATGGGCCCCGGCCTGTCCCCTCCAAGGGTTTGGAAGCACAATGTGACGCAGCTGCATTTTCACTGCAGCTGTCTTTGAGTGGTGGAGGCAGGAGGAGGAGGAGGCAGGATGGGGGGGTCGTCGCCAGCGGCACTGAGCGCAGGCCTTTCCTGTTAACGCAGCAGCGCTCTACGCACGACGTCCGTCTAACTAGAGCCGGCCCCGATCTATGGCACCCTGCAGCGGCCTTATTCCGCCTATTTGGATCCATTCACTCCTCAGGGTGGAGTTTGGTTTGGCTAATCCACACATGCTCCTTACAGTCGCTGGATTTCAGAGCCCCAAATGAAACGCTGCGATCATCTGTCGATAAGCTGTCCAGTATTGAATGAATCGGCAACTATTTTAACCCTTGAGGACCCAGTGGAACATCTGCGGCACTAACCAAATTAATATTTCTCTATATTGAACTATTTTTTATAATTGTTTGTTTTGGTTTGAACTAGGCCTGCACGGTTTTGGAAAAAAACGGACTTTTTTTTTTTTTTTTTTTCCATCACTCATTTTTCTACGTGGTCACCAGTAACTGTCAGGCATCCTTGAAATTAATTTTCCTCATTTTCCTCATTCATTACAGAACCTGCGATGTGACTATTGCGCACGCGTACATTATGATGACATTCCTCAAACTCTATATTGTGCAACTCTAGTTTGGATATCATCATTGCAATTAGTATAACAGTTATACAAACATATAAAACAAAAACAAAAAAAATGGGATGGAACCAAAGGGTTATTTTTTTACCTGTCCTTTCCCCTGAACCACTACTTAATTACATTAAATATGTCCAGCATCAAGCATTGTCATTATATCAAAAGAATCAACAACAAAAACATATTTACCATCGAAATCTGATATTCCTGATTTCATACTAACAGCATTTTTTTAATCACTTTTTTTGTAATTATTTTAAGAACATGTAACAGATATGGGCATACGGAGGGAAGACAAAAAACTATATAAATAAAAAAAAATACAAACCTCAAAAGGAAAAAAAACATGGTGGATTGCCATTAAGTGCCTCGCTCAAGAGCACATTAGCCAACAACTCTCTGCCAGTCCAGGGAATCGAATTGGCGACCCTTCACTGACCCACTCTTCGGCCATCTCAGCCATGGCTTCCCCTTTTCTCGACATTGTTCTTGAGTCCTTACCTTATGGGTCAACACTTCCGTTGCTTGTATACATGAGGCATTTTTTACACTTGGAGAAGTAGACAACTTAAGTTCATCAACACATCCATCCCATAATTTCACACCCACAACCCAAAACCATCTAGACATAACACTTGTCCTCACTTAAGTACATTCAAATGAGAAAGATCTCTGAAATTATAATTGCTCTCTTAATTAACGAAATCTTGAATGCTATTTGGAACAATATTTTTACTTCAGAAATAATCTCCAATATTTCAATATAGACTATCCTGCAATTTAAAGGTTGAATGGATAAATTATTGGTTGCTTCAAAATATGCAACCCCCGAAACGAAGCAAAAAAAATGTGCCTGGGTTGCAACCATCAGCCTATTGATTATCTCCATTTATTGTAATATTATCTTCTGTATTTTGTTTGTTTTTCGGTGGAAAAACAGGTATTTTCCAACATTGTTGACTAATCGTGTAGATGTTAATGAAAGTTGAGGATAATTATATAAAAATGGAGAAAACTGAAGAAAATGTGACTTTTTCAGCAAAATCTGTCTTTAACTGAACATAAAGTCAGTGTGTCCGTCCACTGTCGCTGATCCAACTCCATGGGTTTTTACTGGTGAATCATTGTTGTAGAAGACGACTGTTTCCATGGTAACTATGGAGCCTCTGAACGTCCAAATGGGTCATATCTGATGACCATGAACGGATGAATAACTGTATTTTACACCAATTATTGACATGTATTAGTGGATCAACAGGGATTAAACGGTTTCTATCAGTAGATGGTGGATGTTTGGGTCTTTATGGTTGAAAAAAGTTAAATATAGAGAACATTTAATTGGGAATTGGCATAAAAGTAGTGCTGGGTTTATTTGAGGGAAAGTGCTTTTTAATAGTAATATACCAGCTTCTTAAAACAGAATACGGTCATAGAAAAAGTAGACCATCAAAAGCAATGTTTATATAATCCAGTCCTAACTCCTGTGTGCATCATGTGACTAAAACAGACAGAAAACATGGAATGAATAAAAGCACTGTTTTTGTCAGTACAATGTCATAGGTATTGATGTTTGAACTGATGTGATTTTGGTTATTATCTATAAAACCATGTTAAATGGATAGATATCTGCTTTGAAATTAAACTACTATCAGATATTTGTGTTGTTATCATTATATTTGTACAAACAAATGTACCTTTAGTTGGACCAGGCATTAAAATGAACAAGAAATTGATCAAAACATAGGGTGGAATAATAATTTTTTTTTTTGTGTGTGACTGTAGTTTCTGATTTCTTCATCATTGATCGTAAACTGAGGATGTCATGTTTGGATTCAGGAAACACGTGTTTAACATTTTAACCCATTTTCTGTCACGTCATTGACCAAAGAACAGTCTATTTTAGTCAGAACATAATCGACCTTGAAAATAGTAGTTGGTTTGTGCAGTGAAATTATCAGCAGTAGTAAAAACAAGGGTGTCTTCATTTTATTTAAAAGAAAGTTGAGATAAAAAGTGAAGAGCGGCTGAAATTAGGGGTAATTTGAGCATGAACAGATGAGATCTCCATTTGGTGGTTTGTGTGTTTGGTTTTTTTTTTGTTTTGTTTTGTTTTTTATTTCCCGAATATTGTGATAAGCAAATGTTCTGAGTATTGGGGCCATACGAGGGGGAGGAAATACGATAATTGGAGAACAGTCTGGTCCTGCCACTGTCTTATCTATTCAAAACTTAAGCGGACTAGCCTCAGTGTGCTGTGTTTGAGTCGGCTGGGAATTTTGACCGTTCCTTGAAGGATTTTCAATTAATGAACTACATGCCATATGAAAAACTTAAAGAAAAGTAAACGTATAGGAAAGGGAACCAAATAAAGGTCAAGTTTTTGTTGCTTTTTTGGAGGTTTTTGTAACTAAGCAGACTTGTTTTGGATACTGCAGTAGACAAGTGCACTTAGGTTTTACTATTTTATACTGAGACTTAACAGCTTTACAAACAAGTTTGTCACTTGCACTACTGTGAATTAAACTAATGTTGCAAAGAAATTATTTTTGTTTTTCCAAAAAATCGATATTAAGGATTAAAATATCGATATTATATTGGGGGTCAAAGTATCGCGATATATTGCTGTATTGATATTTTTTCACACTTCTACTTGTAACTTGGCTGGAGTTTTCTATTGCTTTTTCTTTATTGTTTAATGAAATCAGTTTATTATTTTTGAATAACCTTGTGTTGCTGTCGACCACTGGTTCCCAACCTTTTTTCTTTTTTTTTTTTTTTTGGCTAATGACCCCAGTTTAACTTTTAAAACGGAAACGATTTTTGCTAATATTAGTTTTGGGTCATGTCATTTTTGCTATACTATGTTGCAAATAAACACTCATTTTACACACATTCAGTCAATATAATGTATATTATTATGAACAGAAGCAGAAAAGACAGGTGTAGATCAATGCACAAAGTGAGAATTTAATGTTTCTTGGTCAGGGTGTGTACAGTCAGTGGGGCTGGGATTTACAAGGATGAATGTTAATACTGAGCAAACAATAAATACAACTATGAATTATCAAAGAGCTGCAGCATCTGAAACCAACTCAATGAATGTAAGAAAGATAATCCAGACAGGGCCTCTCGGATATTGTATCTGCTTTTTATTTAAACTTGCTTATTATATAATAGTAATAATGGATTTGATGTATATAGCTCTTTTGTATTAAGGCATACTCGAAGCGTGTACAAGGTATTAGGAAAATGTGTTTGATTTTAATTATCATGAAATAAATATTGAATCATTTAAAAAAATGTTTTGTTTTTTTTTATTTAGCCCCTCCCCCCTCAATTACTATAGATTTCAGGTGACCCCCACATGGGATTACAGCCCCAAGGTTGAAGACCACTGCTGTAGACCTACTGTGATGAACGCATACATTTACTGTAGGCCAGTGTCCAAACACATGTTGGATTACTACTTTATTTTGTGACGTTATTGTAAGAGAGTATGGGCCAGCGGAAGAAATCAGCTGTTTTAATACGAGGGACAAAAAATGACATGATTAGAAAGAAAAAAGATAATAAAATACTTGAATGAATAAACAAATGCACAATTAGACCCATAAATTAACAAATACCTATAATTTCTGTTTTTATTACCATATTTATATGTAAGTATTAATTATTTATGTCATTTTTTGTCCCTCATAGTTTGACTGATGCATGTTTTGCCTTTAACCTTAAGTCATGTGAGTCCTTGGAGTTTTTCTAAAGGGCAAACATGTTAACCTTGTCCTGTTTGTCTTGTGTTTTGTTTTGTTTTTTTTAGGTTTGAGTGGGACAAACTCTTGGAGAATGTGCATTGTTTGATCATAAGTGTGACAAAGACCGACAAGCAGGAAGCTTATATACTCAGGTGAGTGAGCGGCGGGTCGTGTGCCCACAGATCGCCGTCCTCCGTTTACCCACAGATTAGGAGGCAGCCGGGATTAGACAGCGGTCAACCGTAAGCCGCTTCCCACGGACAGCGCCGTGTCTGTCCCAGGTGATGATCGCCTCGGACACGGTCGCAAATATACCAGTGTTTATACTGGGTCTGAATGAGTGGGATTTTCACATGAACCCAGAGTGAAATTCAATGTGCTGTCATTTCAAAGAATCAAGGTAGAATATGGTGTCATACCAACTTTTTTTTGGTCCTCCCAACAGACAATCTGTACAAGAATGGTTGAATTGTTCATTCTTCATGGTTAATGTGTCAAGTATCTGAAAGATTATTTGCCACCATGTTGATGACCATTGTTAATGTTTAATCAGCTTTTTTTTTTTGTTATCAAATGTCTGTTTTTCTTTGTCGTGCTTGACAGAATAATATGTTGGTGCTTCTATGAAACTGGTTCTAAAAACAGGACAGAGGGGCTGAAAATTCAAACCAAATGTAGATGAAAGACAGTTTGGAAGCACTTTGGGTCCATTTGAAAAATCAATATACTATGTAAAATAAATTACTGAGGTGAAAGGATAAACTTTTTTTCCAGATTAAACACATTTTATCTATTTTTATAGATGGAATTTTTCATACCAAATTCCACAAAAATCTACTATTTTTTTTTTTTTTTAAATTTATTTATTTGACAGGGACAATGCAGTCAAACATAGTTGCAGGTTTCCAGCTGATGTGATGCATATAGTTTATAACTAGCGCTAATTTTTAACTCCTGTTCGTGGTTGAACTTTTCTACAGCATTATATAGTTAAAAAAAAAATAGAGGCAAGATGACAGAAAACAAAAAACGCTATTCTGTATAAATATGCAATCTCTTTTTTTTTTCTCTCACAGGTTGCAAAATCACTAATGTTTTTATTTGTTTGTAATTTTACTGGAAATGACACATGGCAGTTTGGTGTGTTTAGTTTTTTCGGGGGGGGGGGGTTGTGCACTAAACACATCATGGTCCTTTTCTATATTAAGAGCAGGAAGGCTTTGGCTGGTGTCATGCATAATGAATAGACATCCGTGTTCACTCCAGTGCACATGTGTCATGTGTCCTCGTTTTTCTTCCACAGTGAGAGTAGCATGTTTGTCTCCAAGAGACGTTTCATTTTGAAGACATGTGGAACCACCCTCTTACTGCAAGCACTGGTGCCTCTGCTGGAACTCGCCAGGGAGTACTGCGGCTTCGACGCCATTGAGGTGAATATTACACGGTGTCCTTTTGTAATTATAGTCCTTCCCATTTACATGTGACCTGTTGGAACATTAAATTATAATTTTTTACTATGTGTCTCTTTGTTCCAGAATTTCTTTTACTCCCGTAAGAATTTTATGAAACCAACCCATCAGGAGTTCCCTCATCGAAACTTCCAAGAGGAAGTGGACTTCCTCAGCCAGATTTTCCCAAGTACGTAACTAAACTTGTGCCTGTTTTTGGATTCATGCCCAATGTTCACCATGCAGACCTGTACTCTACTCATGGTTCCTCGGGTTTTTAAGTCTTGAGTTTACAAATCTGCATTTAATACCAAAAAAAAAAAAGTCATTAAAAGTTTAAGTTATGTTGATATAACTTTGTTGGTTGTATTGGGTTTAAATGTGTTAAATGTCCAAACTGCAAAGAAAGTAACGTTAGTCGACTCTGTTCCAACCCAACAATTTATATCTAAAAAAATTAGGGACCAATTATTGCTAACTTTACAATTATTGGTTCCTAAGAAGAGAAATGACAAGGAACGGTGGGAATCAAGGCGTTGGAGTAAATAAATACATTTTTCTTAATTCTAGAAGTCACAAATTTTTACCAGTATGGCCATGAAATGGGCATTAAATTCTAAGTATTCTTAAAGTGTTAACCTGTAGAACCCTGTGTACTGCTGTTGCTCGGCGTTGGGTCAGCTGACTGCAGCCTCTGTGTTCTCCTTCAGATGGTGCAGCTTACTGTATGGGACGTTTGAACTCTGACTGCTGGTAAGAGGACACTTGAACTTCCTACACTTGAATCATGAACCTCGGTTCACATTGACCGCTGTTCCACCAACACCGGCCCAAAATGTGGTTTGAACAGACGCTAGCGCTGGTTCAGACTCTGATCAACCTGCATACCTGAGAACTGGTTTACATCTCAACAGGACACAGACTGTGTTACTGTACAAGTGTTTGTAGAAGAGCCAACGGCACTTTATTCAAGGAGGGGTTTATTGTTGGCCGTCATTGCCAAAATAATGGGGGCACCATAAAAACAAAATGTTCCATGGATAGAACTAGTAACGTGTATATATGGGTTGTTTCTAGTCGGCATCCAAGGGGGAAAGAGTTAATGTTTCACATTTCAAACATGACATTGATGTCACGAACCTCATACTAAGTTATTATTATTACTATCATCTGACTTGGATGGTTGACCGTCAGGACTGTGTTATACAAGGGAACTGTCCATTTTCTTTGGATTTGGTGGTAGTGATCACGTTTTATTGTGTTGTTGGTCACCACCCCTAAAATCAACAGTTTTTTGTCGTTTTGCTACCCTGGAATGAGTTTTCCAGGCCCGTCGGTGGAAATGGGAGAACAATGTACCCAGATCGGATTATTTAGGTATCGCCAATGAATTTACAACTTAAATTTTTGGTTTCTCCTCACTTGTGTTGCTTGTGAACTTGGGCCTATACAGTCATGGGTAAAAAATGATCAGCCTACCCTTTATTTTGTTCAATTTCTTGTTCATTTTAATGCCTGGTCCAAGTAAAGGTACATTTGTTTGTACAAATATAATGATAACAACACAAATATCTGGTAGTAGTTTAATTTCAGAGCTGATATCTATTTAACATGGAAATTGATGTGAGTTCTCACATTAGTAGCATCACATCAATTATTACTCCTAAAAATTTATAATCTGTAACACTTTCTAATTGGACACTGTCTATCTTTATTTTTTGTAATTCTGGGTTACTTTTATGATTACCAAATGTGAATACTTTTGTCTTATTAACATTTGGAATTAATGTATTGTGATCCATTCATTTTTAAATTTTATTTATTGAGTTATCTATTTACTGTTCTCATGACTTTGTTATGATTGTCACTAATGTAGAATATATTTGTGTCATCTGTAAACAGTATTAGTTTTAATAATTTAGTTACATTTGAATAAGTCATTAATATACAAGTTTGACGGTTGAGGACCCAACACTGACCCCTGGAGGACGCCACAACTAACACAAAGTTCCTCAGATATACAATGGCAGAAAAAATAGATCACCCTATGTTTTCTAGAATGCCTTGTTTATTTTAATGCCTGGTCCAACTAAAAATACATTTGTTTGTACAATATAATGATAATAACAAAAATATTTGGTAGTAGTTTAATTTCAGAGCCAATATCTATCCATTTAACATGGTTTTATAGATAATAACCAAAGTCACTTTGGTTCTTGCATCAATATCTATGACATTGTACTGACAAAAATGGTGCTCTTACATATTCCGTTTTCTTTTGTCTGTTTTAGTCACGATACACACAGGAGTTAGGACTGGATTGGATAACCATTGTTTTTGATTACTTTTGATGGTCCAATCATTTTTTCTGTGACTGTACACTATAAAAGAAAAAATACTATCAAATATTGCAAATATGGACAAAAACACACCGAAAAATATGATAAAATAACCCAAATTTAGGCAAAAATCCACAAAAAAGCAATAAAATTTCCCATAACAGCAGAAATACATTGATTCACTAAAAACACAGAAAATGCAATTAAAATATCCACATACAGGACCACACATTGCCACGCATCGAGAGGGACCAGCTGAGGTGGCTGGGGCATCTATTTCGGATGCCTCCTGGACGCCTCCCTGGGGAGGTGTCCCGTCGGGAGGAGACCTTGAGGAAGACCCAGGACACGCTCTCGAGACTATGTCTCTTGGTTGGCCTGGGAACGCCTCGGGGTCCCCCCGGAGGAGCTGGACGAAGTGTCTGGGGAAAGGGAAGTCTGGGCATCCCTGCTTAGATTGTTACCTCCGCTACCTGGCCCCAGATAAGAGGAGGGGAGATGAGATGAGATGAGATGAGGACCACACACAGGAGTTGTACTTGTTTGCATAATGATAGTTTTTGATGACTCTTTTTTTTTTTCTGCGACTGTAGATTGTCACGTCTTTGCGGTGCTCTAGATTCTATGAAATGGTGGGTGTTTTTTTTCATTAGTGACCCGGGTTCTGACTGCCTCTCCATCAGGTACCTGTTTACCCTGGACTTACCCGAGTACTGGGAGAACAAGCATGCGGATCAGACGCTGGAAGTTCTGATGAGTGACCTCGATCCAGCCATTATGGACCAGTTCTACATGAAAGATGGTGTTTCTGCAAGTGATGTCACTCGTGTAAGTAGATCCTCATGTTCGGTGTGAGTTTGTGATGGACGTTGGCGTCATTGGTCAAGGACAGCCAGTGTTTAATCACTAGAGTGGGTTTGAATGAAAATGTAATTTATTTATTAACCTTTATTTAACCGAGAATAAAAACTTGTTGAGATTAAAAGTCTCTTTTTCCATAGTGTCGTGGCCAAGGCAGCAGCAGCAGAAGTAATTTTATGTACTTTATTCTACCTTTATTTAACCAGGAAGTCCCATTGACATTAGAAATCTGTTTTGTAATTGGGTCAATGACGTGACGCATAAATATTCTGTCCAGCAGTATTTTTTTTTTTTTTAAAGTTAAAAAAGGTTAAAATGTACATCCATACATCCATGCTAAAAATGTACAGAAAACATGTTATTCTAAAACCGCATATAAAAGACTAAACTAAAAACATTCATATAAAAACTATCATTAATTTTGAAGTATAAAATGTTCCGTAAAAGTGTCCCAAAGCTTATTACACCTAGGATGAAAAGTAAACGAGCAGCAAAAATGTTGGAGAGAATGTGGAGATCACTCGCATATATTTTAGAAATGTCATGAAATAACAGTGTTTTGGAGACTGTGTGTGAAGAGTTACGACAAATAAGGTAACCTGTCTGATGAATGTGGGGTGGGAAACGACAGATACTTTTAGTGGCTAGAAAAAAGTTATTCCAAGGAGCTGGGGAAAGACGGAACCACCAACAAAAGACCAATGGATCACAACGATTGAAATACACACAGTGGGAAAAGAATAAGTCACAAACTGCAAACACAAGAAGCACAAATGGACAAAAAATAAATTGAATACAGAACCTGGAAGGACTAATGTGAATGTAATGCATTTACCCAAGCAACACCTGCTTTTGTTTTGTTTTCTTTGCAAAATGTACTTAAAAATTGAAGTGGAAAAAGAAAGAAAAATGCACTAAAAAATGTTGAATTATTTATAAAAAAAAAAAGTATCTCAAAGCAGAACCTGACTGAATCAGTTTGAACCCCGTCTACATTCAGATTTACTGTTTTCCCATTGATTTAATCCTCCGGTATCCCGTCCAGAGAAACCCTTTGTAACACCATGTGCTAAAAACACACACTTGTGCAGTAATGTCAAAAGTTTTTTCATGCAGTTTGTTTTCAACTCTTTGTTTCTATTTCATCAACTTGAGCTATAAATGTAAATACCAACTACTCAATAATTGTCAGATTTTAACCCTTTTAAATGTAAAGAAGCCATTTTTTAATGCAAAAAACTGCTTTTTCCCCCCAATATACTACATATAAATTGGATTACATATGTTTTTTTTTTAGAGCTTGGCATATGTTAGTGATCAACTCCAACATCAGTTCCATCCTCTCAGAGCCGTGGTGAACAGGAACAATACAGTCATCTAGAAGAAAAAACATTCAATTTCTTCCTCTTCTGTATATGGTCAAAGTGATGTCACACGGTTTAAAAAAAAAAAAAAAAAGTGGTTAATTAATTAATGTCCTCATCTCTCAAATAAAAAGCCCAGATATCAGTAAAAGCAGGATTCATGCCTTGATGGCTTATGGATCAAAAACAGTAGTTATGATGGGAGAAGTGGTGCGTTTTTCGCTCACTTCAGACAGATGCTCGTCTTGTGATTTTCTTTTGTTGACAATGTGCCAGAAGTTTAAAGATCATGCAAAAATGAACAACTTTTGAATAATAACCTGATTTAAATTGTGAAAAATAATATGAAATTTTTCAAGACCAAGTGCAAAAAAAAAAAAAAAAACACCCACCTGAATACTGGAGGGTTAAAGGGGCTGTGTGCAAATAGACCTTCAGTTTGATGTCCTTCTGTGGGTTCTGTTGTGTTCAGTGGAACCAGAACATGGAAAAGCTTTCTCAGTTTATTCTGACTTTTGGAACATGGAGATAAGTGTCAGTGTCATTTGCTTTCTGTTATTTTTGTGAATGGTGTCTTTGACGTCGGCCTCCAGTCGTCCTTCATTTGTGTTTCTGTGGTCCAAGTCCACTTCAGTGTGATAAGTTGTTCTGAAGTCTGAATCATGAGACGAACGCACTTTAACAAAACTGTGTTGTGTCTGTGTGCGATATATGATGACGCAAAACAATGGAGAACCAGTTAAGTAATCTCTAGCCATGAAATCGTGCAAGATTAAATGGTGAAGACACTGTATTTCTCCTTGAGTGCAAAGCTGTCTGGTGGTCAAATGTCCTTCCTCTTCAAATGAAACTTTGAAGATTCAGGAGGTACAGAAAAGGGGAATGAGTTTCACAACAGAAAGAGACATTGTGTTAAGTTTTACTTTCACTTTGTGGTCCGTGCCACGTGTACCCATTATGAAGTACGCACGTCAGTACCTCACAGTACCAGTAATGACGGTGCTCAAACAACAGCAGACGGAAAAGAGGAAAAATTCACAAATCGACATAAATCAGACAACATTAACCCTAAGCCTTTTTTGCATTTTGATGACATAAAGGTCAGATAAATGCGACCTGTCACATTGCAAACTAGAAAAGCACTCGGAGAGCGCAGACCTCCGCCAAGCATGATAGTTTCCCCCATATTGTGGCTCACACCAAAGTAATAATCCTACATTTATTTGTATCAATGCCCTGACTATTTTTGGGGGAAATTATATGCACAAATGCCGAAAATGGTCCTATCTCCCAATGTTAAAGAACCCTTTAAAAAAAATCCTGGACCCAGATGGTGATCCGGATCACTCCCAAAATCGAATTGATTGTTCCTTGTGTCATTTCTATCATGTCCTGAAAATTTAATCAAAATTCATCCAGTAGTTTTTGCTGACAGACAGACAAACACCGGTAAAAACAGAACATCCTTGGCGGAGGTAAATATCAAATACGTGTCAGATTTAGGACCACATATGAAGGTGTCCTGGTTGGATTAGCACTGTTCAAACTGTCTTTAACGGATCATATACGGGCAAAAAAGTCAGATTTAATTTACTGGAATCTGAACGTAGCTTTAGTTTAGCGGCAGATTCTTAAAGTACAAAAAGAGACTGTTTATAAAAACTGTCATAAATTATACTAGAAAGAATTAAATACAGATAAACAAAATATCTAAAATAGCTGCCAAAACACTGAGCACCACGTCACTGCTTTCTACATGAGCTGCCATCTTGCGTCATAATTTTTAGTTTTAAGTTTAGTTGTCAAGTTGAATGTGACTCATTCGACAGAGCGTAGAAATGATTCATATAGAAACTGATGCTACAGGTTTTGCACTAATATGGTTTTGTCGTTGCAGATGAGTGGAATTCGTGACCTGATACCAGGTTCTGTGATCGACGCCACAATGTTCAACCCCTGTGGCTATTCAATGAATGGAATGAAGACCGACGTGAGTGACTGACCCTGTTCATCTGTGTGGATGTCTCAGAATGTATTCAGATAGAGGATGGTTATGACTATAGCGAGGAAAATAAGGATGAAACATGTCACTGGAGCAAATCTTTAAAAGATGTGGAGTGTTTTATGGAATAGAATGGAACAAAATATCAAATGGTGTGAAAACATCTTAAAATTTAAGAAGACATTTTAAAACCGTATTTTCCAGAGATGTACCAATGTACGATGGTAAATTAAGGCCACATAAGAAAATAAAAATACTTGAACACTTATTGGGAATAAAGTCATAAAATATTGAGATAAAACACTTAATTTTATGAGAATAAAATACAAAAAGTCATAATTTAACAATGTCTTGCATTTATTTATATATAAGGGACAGTGCATATTAATGAACATCTACAACAGCCACAGCTGTAAATATGTCGGATCATAGCAACAGTGCTAATTTCCAGAGATTAAAGTCGTCATATTTCAAGAATAAAGCCATAATACTTTGAGAATGATGTAATAAAAAAAAAAAAGTCTGGAAAAAATATTGTAATTTATAAGAATAAAGTCGTACTCACATAATGGAGAACTTGCAACATTTCATGAGGTTTTACTTTCATTTGTTTTATTACACACAGCCAAATATGGAGCCTCTTAGCCCCGCCCACCATCAACACGTTAGCGCTAGTCGTTGCTCCAACAGAAGTGAAAGTTGTCGATTCACGTGTTGCGTCGGTTGTTGCAAAGTTATTTTCAAAATATTATGACTTTAATCTCCTAAAATACAACATTATGTTAATTAAATAGATTTTTTTTGTAATCTACAACTTTATTCTCATAATGTTATGGCTTTATTCTCAAAATACTAAAGTCTTTCTGGGTTAAATGTGTCGTTTCTGTTTGCCTTTTCCTTTTTCTGCTCAAATAAAATGGATCATCTTCACTTTAATCCAGTCCAGTTGTAAAACGCCGTCCTTCCTTTTGCGTTCTCCAGGGAACGTACTGGACCATCCACATCACCCCAGAGCCAGAGTTCTCCTACGTCAGCTTTGAAACTAACCTTTCCCAGACCTCGTACGACGAGCTGGTCCGGAAGGTGGTGGATGTGTTCAAGCCAGGAAAATTTGTGACTACGCTGTTTGTCAATCAGGTAAAATAAACATGACGCACTCGGTATTTCACATGTTAGTCTGTCCCAGTCATCCACAAAGGCACAGCTAAAACATGTTGTCACAAAAAGTGGAAAATGTGTTGAATTAAAATAGAAGTTATTTTAGTTTTTTTCAAATTATGTTTTAAACGGACTGAAAATGGACATTTACAATACTGAATATTGAACTATTGAATTTATGAATGTAAAACTGAATAATGAATATTGACTCCTATGGTGTCTGTACTTTAACTCTTTGCCCCATAAAGACAACATCTAATTATTATGATTAATAATATTAACTTCGTGTGTGTGTGTGTGTGTGTGTGTGTGTGTGTTCTAACATTAGGTATAAATCAGGGGAAGTGAAACATGGGGTCATAAAATGTTGCCACAAAAAGAATAATCACCCCTTTTCCACTTGTGAGGGTTCATACAGGTGCTTGAAAATCCTTGAAAATGCTTGAATTTCAGTTTTGTGTTGTGTTTTCAAGGTCTGGAAATTGCTTGAATCGTGACTGATGTGATTTCTTAATTTATTTTAATAAGAACTCTGCCAGTTTAGATGCCAAGCCAGAGCTATTTAGAGAGAGGTGATGCATTCTGAAAAATAAAACTATGTCCAAAAAAAAACCCCCCAAAAAAATAATTACCAAGTGTTCTCGGGTCGACTCCAGGTACATTTTTATCTTAATCTTGTGTCGGTGTGAGTTTGTCTGAAAAACACCAAGTGGCTTCCCTTTTTTTAGGGGGAATAAAACGTGTTCTCCTTTTAATTTCTAAACTTTTTGCTATTATAAAACAGAATGTTAGATGTTTATACGTAACACAATGAACTGTAGAGGAAAAAAGTTTAGTTGACCCTTTGCATTTGTGATATATATGGCTTTAAGAATCCCCCTTAAGTCACTAAACCCACATTCTCTTTCTGCACATGCTCAGGTCCATCAACGTCAAAACAATTTTTGAGCAAATTAATGAAACGCATCAAGGACACGTTGAAACTAAAGAGTTTAGATTTGCTTTTTTCATGTTAAAAATAAACCAAATATAATCATTTGTGTCTAATGCAGCCAGACATTTTGAAACAAAACCTATTTTTCTGCAAATATTTTATGATATTGGAGATTGGGTAAAGTTGTACGTGTCCAAAAATGTTTTTCCACCACTGTATATCATTGTGATTAAAAAGGTTTAAAAAAAACAATCCTGAGTTTACGTATCAATGTAGATTTGGATTTTTTTCAACAGCAATAATGTGCTGTGCTGGAAAAGTTTGAAAATGACCCTTAAAAGTGCTAGAATTTGACCTTGAAAATGAGTATGAATCCAGAAATCAATCATTCTTTCAGATTAATTCTATTACACACAGTTTTGGTTTACTCTTCTGTTGTAATCCTAAAGACATGAAGGTTTGTTAAGACTTGTAGGCGTTCTGTGACGAGGTCGAATGTTAAAAAAAATCATCCAAAAACACGTTCTGCCGACTGAGACACAGAAACACAGACTCCTCCAAACTGACGGCACGAGTCATGTGACTGTCATACATTTTTGTCCATTGGACCCTGACACGTCACTAGTATCACAGTAGTTGTGACTCATTCACCTCACCTCGAAGGCTCACATCTGATTGGTCCGTAAGCTTCTGTTGGCATCATATGACGGGAACACATGAAGGAATTAAGGCAAGATCCCACAAGCCAAAGGTGGAGACGTTAGAGAAGTGTAACAGCAATGAGGTCACGTCAAAATGTGAGCTGGAATTAATGTAGGAAACGTGATGACATTGACTGTTTACAGGTATTATTATTATTATTATTATTATTATTATTATTATTATTGAGGATGTTACAATTCTTTATAACTACATGTGTTAATTCTTTTTTATTTTTATTATATATATTATTTATTCATAATAAATAACAATGAGCATAAAATAAGACTAAAATAATTTTCTTCACATCACCATCTTTGTCTTTGTACATATATTAATCAGACTTTGCTCTTTTCATTGATCTAATTTATTTTCTGGTCCTTGTTAGATTTTTGCTATAAACATTCAAAATACAGAGATAAGCGTTTTTCCGTTTTTCAGGGCCTATATATGAGAAAGTATAATTTTAGTCAGATATAACCTGTTTTTTTCTGATAGTATTATAACGTGTCATATATTAAACAGAATCAGACGTCAGGTGTCATTAAGTCTGCAGATATTCAGACTAAAGTCAAACCATGCACAGTCACACATTCTATCAGGTCATATTTGGTATTCTGTAAATGTGTAAAAATGTCCCTTCACAGCTTCTGTTACAGACTGATTTCCCATGTGTCTCCATGTGATCCAAGTCCCAGTAGACTATTGTTGGTCAAAAACCAAACTAAACATATTTACAAAAATGTCCATAATGGTCTGTAAAGATGTGATATTACATAGATTGACATTCCAATGCACCGATTTCATCAAAGTTGCGAAAAACCGGCAAATTTTTCCATCCGAAATCAATCGGGCCATTTTCAAGTGGCCACCATTCCCACATGACTGATCCTAAAATGATTCTGAAACATGACAAATGTGCGGAACGACCCAAAGATGACATATGTGACCCATACGGTTTTCACACCAGAACACCAAACCAAACCCCATTCACATCTAATGGGAACAGAATGATGACAGCTCATTGGCTGAAATTGGCTCCACGCTAACTTTGAGTTGAGAGGGTTGGGTTTTTTGTTTATTTTTTTGATTAATATTTTTATTGAAAAAGCACATCCATTCACAATAGAATATAAGGATTTACAAAATTTTTGCTTTTTTTATTTGTGACACTTAAACAACATCAAAGACGATCAACCTGAATGGGGGCGGGGCATGGAGAGGGTTGGGTTTTATAGAAAATCTACAAATGACTCTTTATAACTCTGACCAAGACTATCTCTTGCTTTTACGCTTGGATATAAGTCCACCAGTCCAGTAAGAGGCAAAACACGGGTTACATTCACCTCAGGAAATGGAGGAACGTCTAGTTTTATCCAAGAATCATGTGAACATTTAAACCACTGAGTGTGAACACTTACAGTCATCAAACTATGGATGTTTGATTGTAACCCTTTCTTCTATACTAAGTATGAGGCCACGCCCCCTTTTTGAAGCCTTAATATGGAGATATTGGCCTAAAATTTTCCACAGTAGTTATTAATTGGTAACAAGAACATTAAAATAAAAAAAAATATATGAAGCAAATCTGAGACGGTCAAGTGGGAACTTTCTCTAAAATCTGGCAAATTGGCACAGAGTTACTCTACTGCTTTTCCAAATCGCCAAATATTGTCCAAAAATGGATTTAAAAAATGGGGCCACAAGCTAATAAAGGTGAGATCTTCTGGTGTAACGCTTTAACTAAACTCTGCCTCTTTTTGTTTTGTTTTTTTTTTTACTCTCCTCCACAGAGCTCCAAATGTCGCAGTGTCTTTTCTTCTGCCCAGAAACTCGAGGGCTACAAGCGTCTCGACCGCCAACTGGCTCAATTCAACGACTACAATTTCGTCTTCACTAGTTACGCCAAGAACTGCCAGCAGAACCAGAAGAGCTGAGGGTTGAGGATGAAGAAGAGGCGTAAAAAGAAAGCGTGCGGCGCGGGGCTCCCCCCCGGCCGCCGGCTTTCCCCCCCCATAGTAGAGAGCTTGTCGTCCTCTCCCCCGTCTTCCTCCTCCTCTTCCTCCTACGTCGCCCCCTCCCTCTGCTGTCTCGGTGCTGATGAGGTCGCGAGCCCTAGTTTAACCTCCAGTTTGAGTTGTTTGCATTGTCGTACCTGTGACTTAGATCTCTTGCATGAAAGCTCTTTTCTCTGTTTCAATATTCTAGCTCACTCTTGCTGTGATCTTGAAGTGCATGTAGAAGAATTAAACCGGCTCTGTTCAAGGCTGTCCACCTGTGCCCAGTACAACGGTCCTTTCCTGCAGGTCTCCCCCCTCATCCCCCACAGACAAGGCTTCCGCCCGCACTAGGCCCGGGCCCTGACATGCTCAGATCAGTCCGCCTCTGTACGACAAATCGGGTTATTACC
>JAPTGZ010000017.1:27810825-27821731 GCA_029814645.1 Fowleria isostigma
TGAATCAGCTCCTCGTTTTTCCTTAATGACCACTTTGTAGCCAGCGTGTCCCCGTGGTTCAAGCTGAGCGTGCTGCAGGACAGGCGTGGACATCTCTACTTGCCAGCTAACTCCCCGGCTGAGGAGACAGACGGCCCAGCAGAGCCGGTCCTCGGAGCAGACAAGAAGAGACTGACCAGATGGTGCCTTGGACGGCACGTCATGCCAGATCTCCGTTAACAGACAAAGCAGGAATACATCGATCTTCATAAATATGGACGCTGAATCGGAGGTTGGCTACGGTGTGATACTGGCCCGTCCTAACTGGGACTGTTCCGGCCAGTCCTCCTCCCAGTCGTTTGGGTGAAGATTCCAGTACGCCTGGCTGGTGGGAATGGAGCGCAGATGGAGGCGGCAGACTGACTCAGGGATGGATCAAAGACCACAGTGACCACTAATGTGATTAGAATGACACGGAAACAGGAAAGTATGTCAGAAAAAAAAGCACCGTGAAGAAGTCTAACCTTTAACTTCAAGCCACACTGTGTGACCTTCACGACTGGAACGATGAAACCTTCAGTTCTGACGAGCTTTTATTGTTGCAGTGATCTTTAACAGTGATCACTTGGCTTTTGTGGAAAAGGTAGAATCCTTGAAGGTTGGCGGCTGCTCTTTTTCTCTGTTCCGTTTCTCACCTGCTCTGTGTGTCTGACATATGAATAAATACAGAAGTTAACAAGTCATGCCAGTAGCTGGTCTGGGCTTCTTCACACCATAGAAGTGTGAAGTGAGATCCGAAATAGAGCTTCTAGGAAACATGACAATCACAATATTGTTAAAGTTAGTTTAATATATAAATACTGTTTATTGATAGAAAATAAATGTTACATTTCTTTGATATTTACATTTTTGGCCTTGGTGTGGGAGTATGTGCATAAAAAGCATTGTAAAGCACTTTGGGCACTATGAAAGTGCAGAAAAGCCCTATGTAAGTACTGACCATTTACCATTTAATTATATAGTGCAGAAAAGCCCTATATAAGTACTGACCATTTAATTATAATTTTTTAGATTTAAAAAGAGTGATATTTTGCTTTTTTTTTTTTTAAATGGAATTGTGCATTTTTAAACATTTGCCTGTGGTCTGCATTTGTAAATGCTATGTCTGGGTCTGAATTCTTCATTAATTCAACTCTACAGGTCCATCTTCAACCCTGTTTCTGAGTATTGACATGCAACAGGCCATTTTGAGCGCTGGCCCTTGAAATGTAAGTGAGCCACCTCACACCCCACCCCCCCCATGTTGTCGACTGTGCCGCTCTGTTCCATTCAGCAACTTGTGTCCATAAATACAACCAACTAGAGCTGCACAATATATCGTTAGAGCGTCATTTCTTGCAATGTACATGTGCGCAATAGTCACATCGCTGTTCCTGCAATGTAGGAGGCAAATTAACTCAATGTGTTCTCATCTAATTTCAAGGGTAACACCATAGTTAATCAGTTTGGAGTGAGTTACTGATAATAACATTAAAAAGTTAGCAACAAATAAGAGAAAATCACCAAAAATGAAGACATGGTGCCAAAAAAGAAAAGCAACGTCAGTTATCCGGAATTATTTTGGCTACAAGAGGATGACATGTGTTCTGTGTCGACAGTGCTTTGTAATTGTTCCCACAACGACAGGGAACACAAGTAATTTGTTTGACCATTTACATTGGCACCACAGCTATTGTTTATCGAGGATCCCTATTAGCTTCCAGCAAATTGGTTGCTAGTCTTCCTGGGGTCCCAGTTAAAAGATATTATTACATCCTTCGGAGTATTTTTCATATCGCAATGTATACTGCAGGGTTACCAAAAAAAAATAAAAAATGCAATGTCAGTTTTTTCCAATATCGTGCAGCCCTACAACCAATGAATGACATTTTAGGTAATCGACTCGAAGGTTGGACGTATTTTCAGTACGGACTACAACCACTGCTGCTGACACAACAACTATAGCGTACTCAGAGAAATGTTCGTTGGAACTGTTGACCTTATATGTGCAAATGTTGTAAACGTAACTAGTTATAGATGTAACAAAGTTCAAAGGAATTAAAACAGGTTGCAGAAGTGCACTGGATTTTTTCCCAAATAAATATAAATATAGATCTGCAACACCTGGAGGGTTCACATTCAAACTACATAAAATATTAGGGTCAAAAATACACAAATAAATGAACCACAGACTAATAAAAGTAGGTTTACCAGAAAGTGACCCTTTAAAGCAGATTAACCAAAGTTTGGAAACAGACACGGTGTCATGTTACCAGAAAGATATAAGAAAGGGTCATGGAATGAAAAAAGAGCTATGTGAAATGATGCACTACAAACACTAGAGCAGCATGTTCCATAAAGTCATCGGTCATCTGTGCGTGAAAGCCGAAAGTCTGCAGAGAGAGCTATGAGGTAATGGGGACATTGTCCAAGCCCAACTGGTCCAGACCAGATCAGCTGTCACCAAGGATACCGTTACCTATGTGACTCAGATGTTCTCCACCTCAGTGAGGTCGGTGACAGACAAATGGAACTCTGGGAAGCTGCTGACAATCTCCTGCTGAGTAAAAAGCTGGGCTCCATGCACCAAACTGCAGCAGGAGTATTTGCAACAATGGGCAGAGTGTGTGTCTGGGACGTCATGTGGAGAGTGTGGCATGACCTGCATGAGGAGCAGGGTTTGATATCAAGACCTGACTGAGGGCACTTTCACACCTGAACCACGGTCTGAGACAAGGTTTACGTGTTTCCGTTACAGCAGTATTCATTTAATCTGGTTAATTTTGGTATTGCAGAACTTTGCAGACATGCCTGTGTACTGGTACTGGTTGCATTTCCTCAGGTTGTAGCCGCTTTTACACAGAGATCCCGGGAAAAAAATGTGAGATGGTGAGCCCACCTTTTTCCACCACTGACTGATTTCCACAGCCAACACAAGGGAGTAACAGAGGTGAGACAGGATGGACTTTTACACAGCGGGCCTGTGTTCTGGAATCAACAGGGAGATGGCCAGCGCTCATCTTAGAATCCCCCTGATGTGGGAGAGACAGCGGGTGCATATGTAGGCACTGGCCCGCTGTGCCCATCATGCCTGCTACAGCCGCCGCCACAAGCTTCCATGCCCATCGTCGCCGGCTTCTGCACCCAGTACCATCAACTTTCATGCCAAGTGCCGCTGGCTTTCATGCTGGTCTCTCCCGCACCGGGTTTGCTGTCATCAAAATGTCACACCTTGGTTGCGGAATGAGAGGTGTTACTTTTACACAACATTCCAGAATCATGATCCCACCTTTCCTCATGACTCTGTTACTACCTCTAGAGGTGTTACAAAGCTGCGATTAAGGTAGGACCAAATGATCCCACCATCACATTTACACAGACGTTGCGGGAAAAAAAGGCGAAATATTCCCATAACAGAAGTGCTGTGTAAAAGAGGCTTGTAAATGGTTTGTTGCCTTTTCAATTGGATTTCTATTAGGGTTGCATGATTTGGTGAATGTCATATTATAATTATGAATAATAGTAAAATTTTAATTTCAGTCTATTTGTTCTGTTATAGAGTAAAAAGAACAGACTGCAAGTTATTTGGATCAGAATCTGACTTTCATTTTGTACACAGTACAATTCTTTGCTCTTAGTCATGAATCCACATCGTCACCACTGACATTATCAATGGACCTTTAAATTGCAGATTTTTGTAATTAAATAGGTAATTCCACCAGCTGACATTGCAATTTAATTATTTGTGTAGTTCTAATTCAATGGGAAAAAAATAATCAATCGACAGTGCTACTGCTGCAATTTGTCTTAGGGTGGTGTTATTGTCTTGTTGTCATAGAGACTGACTTACTCTCAAAAAAGAAATGAAAGTTTCAGCATTCAGTGTGCTTTACATGGGTTCATCAGATCCTAATTCTATGAAAAACTTGGTCTTTTCATCTCTTGTGCTACAGCAGCTAATTTTGCCCTTCGTCTGAATCTTTTCCTTCTTCAGCGTTATGGTTGACGACGCTGTTGTCCAAACCACCCTGAAGAAATGTTTTCACACACTGCCTCAGTCTGATCCAAACTACCACCACCTCTTTTGGTTGTACTACTGACTAACTGCTTGGTTGTCAACGTGGTCTGCAGGAGCTTTCCCACCACCGTGTCCAAAAACCCAGACCACAGAGAGCAGGGGACTAAGCATCCCAACAGTGGCGTTCATCCCACACAGGGCAGCTGAAGGCTCCAACACTCAGGGCCTTCGTCCACTTTTCATTTGCTGCCCTTGAACCATGACATATTTCTCTCACTGCAGCAGATCTCTAACGGCAGCCTTTTCATTATGACTGTTAAGCTGTCAGTGAATGCCACACAGCTCACCTTAAAGCTGTGCTGCTGCCACTGACGCTGCTCTTCAAATAACATTTCATAATCCTCACACCCACATCCCAGCATTCACATGTGAAGGTTCATGTGCATTCAGCTATGAGGAACGGTGGTGTTATTCCTGCTGGGATGCATGGGCATTTCTTTCCAGGGAGTGATGAGCTCGGACTCCAGATTAGGGTTGTAATGATGTCATGGTGTTACGATTAATTGTAATTTTAAATGTCATGGTTAATTAATTGTCAAGGCTGTCAAAAAAAAAATGTCTCATAAAGTACAGTAGATTAAGAGCAGAACTAAAGACACGCCAATATGCGCTTCTTGCATGGAACGTTACATTACATTATAAAAGCAATGCATTCAGAGGGGGCAATGCAAAGTTAGCAAAGTTTAATGAGGTAGGAAAAAGGTAAATGAGCTTCAAAATCAGCTTTTGACATAGCAAAATTAGTAACGTGTTAAGTTTTACTTTCACTTTGCCAAGGGATGTACGGTTGGATGGTCTGGTCAGCACAGACTGCACACTCATGAATACACCCCCGTAAAATAATTGTAACCGTGAAACCGCAATTATTTCTCTGATGACAAACGTAGCATCAAAATGTCTAACAGCTCTACTCCAGATATTATGATAATATTAAGAGAGTATATGTTAGGTACTGAACTTCAATACCTTCACGGTGTCAAACTGTTTAAACACTGTTAGTCACTGAAAATTCTTGTGTAGTTTATCCGAATTTGGGTTGTTTCATTCTTATTTGTTGTAAAACTATGAGTGGCAAATGTGTTACTAAAGAGTTGACACAGTCTTAATAACCATTCTACTAAGGGCTGCATAATATATAGAAGAAATATTATCACGGTAATAGTGTGTAATATTCGTGTCGCCAATACATGCAGTTTTTTTCTTTTTTATTCTCTTTCTGTTTTCCACTCCATGGGGTACCAGTGGTTTTCTCTACCACTCTAACATGATAGTTTTTCCCGGTATATAAACTGAAGTAATGTTAGTGCTGCTGGTTGAACGTAAGTTTACACATTATTAATGTTGAAAAGATGTATTTTCACAACACAACTTTGTCCAAGGCCCGAACACTTATATTTATAGATTTTTTTCATACATCCAGTATTTTCCAAACCAGGCATCAATGGAATATAGTTTAGTTAAAGCTCTTCCATGGCGGTACTCTGACACTTTAGTTCTTATTAAATCCATCCATGTCATTTATACATTGTTCTATGTGAATAAAAAGACCAAATATGTGTCGGTGTTTGTGTTGAAGGTCTATGGTAACAGCTTCACCAGGGTCTACCACAGAATTGGGTCACTGTTTGGACTAGTACAGGATTTGGTCTGGAATCATAAATAACTGAGTCAGCATACAAACAATTGGATCGTTTTAACATTGTTAAAGAACACTTCTATTAGTAAATGAAATTGGTATTTCTTTAGGTGAATGAGAAATATCACAATATCATCATTATCACAAAGCTGTACACCTATATCACAACTTTTGCCAGTATCATGGAGCCCTAATTTGTATTAATAATAATATTGTGTCGAAAATCAATTTAAATTGGCTTGACTATTCAACTTCTAAAAAAGTAATTAAAATGCCCATCCCTAGTACAAGTAGTTTTTTTAAGTTAAAATGGCAAATTGACATGGAAAAAAAAGCAAAACATTAATTAGGAAGTGAAATCAAAGCTAAGGTATTATCTGAAGTGGACTTAAAAATTCTTCAACAATACCCGACCCCTGGAGCTGCACTGATTCTCTCTGTGTTTCTTAAAAGACTCTGTGCCAACGTGGGTTTTTTTATGTCATATTTACCTGCTGGCTGAAACACTTGCACTCTTCAGTTGAAGCCAAGCTGCTGCCCTCCAGCTCGGCACTTCAGTCTGGATCCGGCACAGCTGGTCAGTGGCCAACGGGACACACATGCAGCTCAGCCATAAATGAGCAAGTGTTCAAAAAGCAGATTGTGAGAAAGGGCATCGATGCCCAGTCAACATTCATGGGATAAAAGAATGATGGAGAACCAATAAAAGGCTGCTTGTCTGAAGTCACGTGAGTGGAGTCCGACACCAGGCAGACCTGATATGAATCACAGAGAGGACACCGACTGTTTACTGTGACTCAGGGATTTCCTGTCCACCTCTGGGACACAACCATGTGTACTGTCATGACAGAAACGATTGTAAAAAAAAAAAAAAACAGGCGACAAATATAATGTAGGGAGGGAAGAATTCTGACACAGGAAGAAGTGCAGAAACTTAGACAGTAGAAGTGTAACTGGAGCTGGGCGATATGGCCTCTAACCATTATCTCAATATATTTAGGCTATATACAATATATATCTTGATATTTTTGAAATGCTCTATAATCATTGTGTAAATGTTAAATTCAACTTTTTAATGCATGACATAAAATATTATGCAAAGGTAAATGTTGATGGGTTGATGCAGGATGGAGTTATTAAAGTATTAGTGGTGATGGAATAAACAGAAAGATACAAAGACATCTGTCAGAGGATTTATTTATTTACAAATATGTTACTTTTATTTGTCTGGCAAGGGCTGTGAAATGTCCACAAACACCTTCAACTGATAGACTGGATACTTCACACCTTTCCCACAATATTACATTCAAAAGAACATACCAAGGTCCTTATTTCAGTAGGAACGGGTGTTATGGGGCCCAAACAGTAGGTGGCGATGTGGAGGGAATTCTGTCGCCATCCAAAAAACCTGGGAGTCAGAAGAAGACAAACCCAGGAAACACTTTTCTAGCTGTTAGCCTGTCTGAGGCTGAGTGTAAAAACATCCTTGGTTCTCTTTGATATTTAACCCAGTGGTTCGGTTGATAAGCCCCGCCCATACCACACAGATCTGAGTTTTTTTCATGAGACAACAACACTTGAGGAGTTTGTTCACCACTCTAGTTACAATTGCGGTCACCTCCGTTATCAGAGTGGTGAACAGACATAGTGTCCGGTCTAGTCTCTATGGTCCATGCTGGGACACGGACCACTGGACCGAACTGGACCCAATCGGCCCATATCAGAGTCCACCTTCAGATGGACTCTGGTCTCTCACACACTTCTACTGGACTTTATGCTACTGTTTAAATGGTGAAACAGATCAGTCGTACTCAAACTTTTCGTCAGAATAAGTTTTCGGCATTCCCTGCACATCGGTTGAGTGGAAACCAAACTATCTCCAAATGTGCAAGCCATTATTTTTCCTTTTGCAAACCATCATTAGCTTCTCCCTCATTTGTATTCGTAGCCATGTTGACATCAGAGTTATGAGGGGAAGGGGGCGGGGTGGGTTGTACTCTGATACGGAGAGAGGTGGAGTACCCAGCCGAGTAAGAGGCACACAAGGCATGGGAGGGGGGAGCGGCACAAGGGGTATTTAACCCCAAAATAATTTATCTCAATATAAACGACAGTTTATTTTGCATTGCATATGAAAAATTCTCGATATATTTCAAAATATCGAGATATCGCACAGCCCTAGCGTGAGATCAGGTTGATAAAAAAGACGAGACAGTCAGGAAGCGGTATATCTGGAGAAAAGAGCAGACAAAAGAGACTATGTGAAACCGAGGGGAATGAGTGAGAAGACACGAGCAGAGAAGTGGGAAAAAGAGAGAAAGCCAACGTCTGGGCCAGAGGGAGAGGGAGCAATCACAGAGAGAAAAGAGCAGTCCATCCACGGAGATCGCAATTAGCAAGCAGAGAGTTTACAGGAAGAACCCTGTGAACTAGGACACTTTATTCCCACGTTAACCTCAAGTGAACTTCTGCTCAGAGCGAAAAGGCAGAGAGGGAGGGAGGGAGAGAGGTCTGACGGCCGGAGTGCTGTGCAGAGGGATGGGGAGCATCAGTGTGAGGCCATGTAGGCCAACCACAGCCCCAGGGCAGGAGCAGGGCCACCAGAGGTTGAACACTGAATCCTGCAGAGAGGAAGAGGAGGAGGAGGACAGAAAGAAGAGTAGATGCAGAGACATAGAGGAAGACAGGGGGGCTGGGGGAGGGAGGAGGAGTATGGGCTTAATGTAATTAAGCTGCACCAACATGAATGTGAAAAAACACTACATGTCTTTGTGCAGCAGAAGAGGAAAATCCAATTTAGCTTCAGTATAAAAAGAGGCATGAAAACTGTACCGGGGGTTCACTGCATATTTATAAGCTCATGGATGTACCTGATTCAATTAGGTTTTAAAATTATTTTTCATACTGCCTATCCAAGTCAAAGCAGACAATTTACTCAACGTGAACAGCCCAAAAATCTGATACACTGAGGGCAAATACGAGCTCATCACAGAGATTTATCCAAGGAGATGATTTAAGTCACTCCTGCCGCATGGAACGGTCCATTGGAGTTTTTAAACCTCAAATAAAACCATAAACAGGAGCGCTGAGGCTGGTACGACGACTCTTTGAACACCACTCACACAAAGGTCATGATTAGAGTTGAAATGATTAATTGACTTATATGAAGATAATGTCTTTATTATTAAGCAAGCAAAGGGAAAAAAGCAAACAAAAAATACAGGTCTGTAACAAAAAAAAAAAATTACATTTGAAAACAAAAATGAAGGTTTCAAAATTTTTAAACTTAACATAATCTATTGTGGTTTCATTTTCTTTGACTTCAAATCTGAAATTTCTGCTTACAGCCAAGATGTTTTGTAATTTTGAAAGTTTTGTTTGCAAGTCCAGAGGTTTTGCACCTCTAAATTTCTTGCAAATCCAAAAGTTTGCTTGAAACTTCAAGCGATACTCAGAGTCAAAATCTTTTGGATTTGCAAGAGATTTAGAGGCGCAAAACCTCTGGACTTGCAAACAAAACTTTCAAAATTACAAAACATCTGGCCGCAATGATGCTAAAATAGAACCTGTGGCGGGTGAAAGGGAAAGTGAAACTTAAGATGCTTTACTAAATCCTGTAAGACTCCCACTAATGTGCAGCTCATTTTCCTATTTTCAGAAACTTTAATTTGAGGGGGCAGGACGTGTGTTTAAGGGGGAATTGCCCTCTCTTGCCTCCCTTTAGAACCAGGCCCAAATCGGCCCAATCTCCTGACTAAAGCTGGATTTATAATTGCACATAACTCTGTGTCATGTATGTACATCGCATCTGACGCCACCACAGAGCACTCTTGCATTCCAGCGTACTGTAGCAACATCGTTTTGAGAAAGTGTTGTAGTTTCCCCCAAAGTTGGAAGATGTCAATAGTGTTGGTATCAGCTGGTTTTGAAGAAGAAACTAATCTGTGGTGTTGTTTCCATGGTTTCAATATCTTTCAGGAGGCATTTTCTGGTTTAATAGCAGCTGACACAGAGCAGTGTCTTTGTGAGCTTGTAGAACATATCATAGTTGTTTGAAAAGTTTTACAGTGTAAGAGACAGAGAAGGAGGCAACGTAGGAGATGGACCGTGGACCACTGAACGAAAATAGGTTAACTAACAGGGAATACCAAAATCTAGTAATGAAATTTTTTAATGAAATAAAGGCATGATTAACTTAGGGTATATCAGTTTATCAACGTGCATAACCACACAGGTTTATCAGGAGTAAAAAGGAACAGACAAGAACTAAAACAAATTAACTATTTGCAGCAGAACCCCTCAACATCTGATCCTGTCTCTGCATTGTCTCTATGCCACTGTGCTGCATACTTAAAATCTGGAAGAGGTGCACATCAACGCTCTGCAGGCTAATGTGTCGCTGTCTGAAGTGACGGCGTAGGTAGTGACATGAGACGTTCATGCGACTATAAATCCAGCTTCGATCCAATCCAATCGGTTCTTCTAAAAAATGCCAGATCAGTTATCGAAACCGATCTTCAGGGTATCCTTAGTCATTAGTGTGAAACAACAGCAGAACCAATGTTTGACAGCAGCGAAATTCAGGTAAGGAAGCTTTGATTGAGGAAAACTGTAATCAAATTGTTTTAAAAATGATACGAGTAAATTAACCAATGAATGTGGCAGTGGGCCAGACCATCTCCAGCTGTCAACAGTCCCTGTGTGAGTGCTATGCAGCAGCTCTCCCATGGAGGCAGTGGAGGACAGTCTGAGGACAGGACGACAGAGCGGGCCGAGATGAAAGGAAACGCTGATGGGATTCAGACAGAGAAAGCGAAAATCCTCGAAACACAGCAGGAATGTTTCTGGGAAAACAAAGAAATATTGAAAGTGGGGAGGGGGGAGGAGAGGGGGGTACAGCACAGAGACAAAGAAACGAAGGCGAGCACAGAGTGTGACCGGCAGAGGGGAAATCCTCAGGGTTCCTGCAGCTACTGAAGACGGCGCACAGACAGACACACTTGAAACACTCCGGCCACATCAGAGTCCAGACTGATAACACGGACAGGCAGACTGCAGCCGCCGTCAGATACAGAGGAGGAGGAAAAACCTGACTGCTTAAAGTGTCTGTGACACGCTGTCACCTCGAACACATAATATGAAAGAAAAACATTATTAGAATTAATTTCTGGGTC
>JAPTGZ010000017.1:27848659-27859729 GCA_029814645.1 Fowleria isostigma
TTGACTGATTGGGCACTATTTTATTTAATTATAATAAATAATTAGAGTGATTATTGAAAGAACACTAGGAAATTCTATGCACTGTATCTTAAATAAATAAATAAATAAATAAAATGCCATAGTTTTTAAAATAAAATGTTGCATAAATCAGACCAGGAATGATTCATTAACAAATTCCTCTGTAAATCTCTTCAAAATGTTACTAGATTTTTAAGTGTACAGTTCGGTGTACATAGTTGATAGTTGTCATGACAGACTTCAGTAAACAGACGATATGCTAACTTTTTGGTAAATTCAGGAGGAACATACAGCCACAAGTAAACAAACTGTAATAAAATCAACATCTTAATTTAGATTTTTCAGCGTTTTTTTTTTTTTTTTTTACAACAGCTTGAACGAAAACGTTGAAGGAGTAAACTAGAACAAAATTGACCACTGCATGAAAAATCTCTGCTTTTGCCTCCAGGTGAATAGGGTAAAATTTTACAATATTAGATATCATCATGAAACTTCTTCTACTGATTATTTACACAAGTACAAAAAAAAGTATAACAAGTTTTTAAAATTTGTATGTTTAATTATGCAAATTAGGAGTTATTGCATTAAATATGCATGATTTTGCATACATATTTAGTTGATAGATATGAACATATGATAAAGCCAGGTGCAATTTTTTTTTTTTTTTTTTTTTAATTTTGTTTATATACAAGATAAAAACAAAAGAGGGATTTCAGGACATCTGGTTTCATTACCTGGGAAAGTGTAATATACAGTCCATAGCTTCAACAAAGTTGATTTTCAACATATTTTTTAAAAATCAAAATGTCACATAAATCAGGCTAGGAATGATTTATTAACAAAGTGCTCAATATCTTCAGAATACTGCTAAGTGTATAAGTGTACAGTCTGGTGTACATAGGTGATACCGGTCACGACAGACTTCAGTAAACAGACCAAACTCAGCTGGAATGTTAAATTCTTGGTAAATTTGGGAGAAACTTACTGCCACAAGTAAACAAACTGTCATAAAATCAACATCTTAATGTAGATCTATAACATTTTCTTCCATTCTTAACTGCTTGAACAAATAGACACTGAAGGAGTAAACTACAAAAAAATCTCAAAATTGACCACTGCATGAAAAATCTATGTTTTTGCTTGCAGTATGTTGCCTCAATACTAAAAAGCTGGGGATACAGACGCTTACGGTGCTGATCCACTAGCAAAGGATGCAGAGTCTGCACCGCACCACACCACACCACACCACACCACACCACACCACACCACACCACACCACCTCCATTCATTTCTATGGGACGCACCTTCACGCACCTGGGGGTCGCATGCGCTCCTTTGCATAAAGTTGAGCAGAGCCCAACTTTATGCAAATGAGCATATCTAATGCGACATGAGTATCCAACAGCAGAGCAATGTCTGGGTGGTCCATCATGACGTACAACGACCACATGTCGATGGGAGTCCTACAGGGAATGTGTAACGAGGCATGAAAAAAAAAGTGTCCGAAGTTTTGTCTGTTGATGATGATAACAAATACATTCACAAAAATAAAGTTTTTAAGTGATTACGTGATTATTTGGTACATGTTTGTGATTAAGAAAGAGCCCAGTCACACCCATCCACAAATGGGACACTCCCATAACAGGCTCTTACAGGGGCTGCGATGCGCCAAGGCGGAATCTGCGTCCTTTGCTAGTGATCAGCAGCTTTAGAGGCAGGGGCGAGGGGCAGGGGGTGGATGGCTCAGGCTGGATCAAAAGACACCTCAATCCCTCAGATGGTCCAGGTTTGACTGAAGGACAGGGTGCTGCAGACGACCGTGGCCCGCCTGTGAGGCAGGGGGCTGGGGGAAGAGGCTGGAGAGGCAGACCCCTCCCCTCTGACTCCGGATCTGAAGTGGTCCCTGGCCTGAGTGGAAGCCCCCTCCCTGCTCTCTCCCTTTGGATCTTCAGTAAGGGCCACCAGAAAGCAGGAGGTGAATGGCTGGGGACTGCTGCTGGGCTCCTAAGCACCAGGGGCCACACCAGGGGCCGCGGCAGGGGCCGCAGCAGGGGCTGCACGTCTTCTGTAAATGGTCCGACACCACCTAAAAGCCTGCGAGAGCCCTCTCCGGATGGTCTGACACAAACTGACAGTTTCTCTCTGACTGTAATGTAAGAAAATAAAGTAAGTATAAAGTAAGCATTTTAATTGAGTTTTTCTTTAAAGAAGTGATATTTGGCTTTTTTTAAATGGAATTTTGCATTTTCAAACATTTCCTTATGGTCTACGTAAAATGTAAATGCTATGTTTGGGTCTGAATTCTTCAATAATTAAACTCCACAGGTTCATCTTCAAGATCATTTATGACTAATGACAGTAGACAGGTGGTTCTGAGTGCTGGTCCTTTAAATGCAATGACCCACTTCACACCCCGCCCCCTCCAGGATGCTGACTGTCCATTCAGCCATCTTTGTAGTCTTCAAGATTCAGTATGCCGGCCTGGCGATAATGAAAGTTTTTGGAAAGTCATTCATTTTCTGAACCTGCTTTATCCTCACTAGGGTCACGGGGGTCGCATGGAGCCTATCCTAGATACTTAAGGGTAAAGGTGGGGTACACCCTGGACATTTGGCCAGTTCACCACAGGGCTGACATATAGAGACAACCACTCTCACATTCACACCTACGGACAATTTAGATTAACCAATTTCTGCCAAAATGAATATAAAGTTAGATCTGTAACACCTGGAGGGTTCAAACTCAGACTATATGAACTATTAGGGTCAAAAATACACAAAGAAATGAACCAAAGGAGAAGAAAAGTGGGTTTGGCAAAATATCACCCCTTTAATATCAGGCTGAGTGTTCTCTAAAACTTGTTATTCAATAAATTTTGTTTAAGTCCTTTTTTAGCGTTATTTACATTAATTGATTTTAAATGAGTTTTGCTTTGGTTTTTGCCTCAGTTTTGTGTAAAACTAGTAAATTCTTTCAAATATAATTCAGTTTATTTTTAATTCTTTGACTTTTACTGAATAATTTGGAAAAGTTTTCATCAGTTTCCATCCCTTTAAGTCCTAATTTAATTATTTAGATGAATTGACTTGTTTCATCTCAATTTCTTCGATATAGCCTTAGTTTTATCTAAAATTTAACAGATTATTTAATAAACCTAACTTTTTCATCAGTTTTATTTCTATTTTTAGTATTATTTAGAGGAATTGAGTGAGTTTGCATGACTTTTGCTTGGTTTTTGTCTCAGTTTTATGTAAAACTAGTCAATTCTTCTAAATATTACTCAGTTTATCTTCAATATTTTTGTTTTATTAAATAATCTGACTTGGTCTGACAAAGCTGGGCTTCTACCACCAAACATTCATTTGGATATAAGTATTGATGTGCACCATAGAAATCAAATAAATTTTATAGGAAAACTTGTTTAACCATATCAAAGTTAAAATATTTGAATTATTTCATTAAAGGAGTGGATAGTTTGAGTTTGATTAAATACTCTGAGATGGCTTTCATCAAATTTGAATTACTTTTAGTCCTACTTTAATTATTTAGATGAATTTACCAGATTTAATTCAGTTTTTCTTTAATATCAGTATTAGCTGTATTTAAAACTTGCCAGATTATTTAATAAATCTTTTTTTTTATCAGTTTTATTTCTATTTTCAGTATTATTTACATGAATTGAGTGATTTTGAATGAGTTTACTTTGGTTTATATCTCAGTTATATGTAAAACTAGTCAATTCTTCCAATATAAGTCAGTTTATCTTCAATATTTCAGAATCAGAAATACTTTATTAATTCTTGTGGTTCCCCACAAGAATTTCTGATTTTCATTTCTAATTTCCATTAGAGTTACCACACGGATTTTCAGTTTTATTAAATAATCTGACAAGGACTACATCAATTTTCATCACTTTTAGTCCTAATTTGTTATTCATATTAACTGACTACTTTAATTAAGTTTTTCTTCAATATCAGGCTTATTTTTAATCTAAACCTTGCCAGATTATTTAATATATCTCACGTTTTCATCAATTTTACTTCTCTTTTGGGTATTATTTATATGAAATAAGTGGTTTTAGATGAGTTTTATTTGATTTTTATCTCAGTTTTATATAAAACTACTTGAATATTTTCAATTTTACTAAATAATCTTAATAGGATTACAACTGTTTTCATCACTTTTAGTCCTAATTTAATTGTTATTCATCTTTATTGACTGTTTTAATTAAGTTTTTCTTCAATGTCAGGCTTAGTTTCATCAAAACTTGCCATATTATTTAATAAATCTCATCTCTTCATCAGTTTTATTCCTATTTTTATGATTATTTAGATGAGTTGAGTGATTCAATGAGTTTTGCCTGTTTTATGTAAAGCTAGTCAGTTCTTCCAGATATAACTCAGTTTATCTACAATATTTTTTTGTCCTTAAATAACCTAACAAGGTTTGCATCTGTTTTTCATGTTTTAGTCGTACTTTAAAGAGTTATTTATATAAAATGATTATTTTAAAATCACTGATCTTACCGGTAGCCTTGTGGCAAAACATCTGGTGGTAAATGTCTTCTGTGGAGCATTTCGTTGTTGTTTTGTGTTTTAATTCTCAGAAATTTATTGTCAAACACAAAACAGTACCTTCACTCTCCTGAGATTAAAACCTGACTGAAAAAACCCTCCAGTGTACATATATATATATATATATATACATTTATATACATACCTGTTTCCAGGGTTGCTGTACTGTATGTAAACATTCCAGTAACCATGGAAACACAAGAACTCCCAAGTAATATTCTCAAAGGGCCCATGGTTTTCATTTAAAAAAAATAAACTGTTGATGATGCAAGCCACTGTTTTCAACCACCCGCGCTGCTGTGATCCACAACCTCCATGAAGTTGTATTTTGTTCTACCTGCAGCTTATTAACCCTGTAAAGCCAGAACCGTTAAATAATTAAGAGAAAATTCCAATTCTTTGAAACTGGAGCTCTTATTAGTCCTTTTGAACAACCCAAAACATTTTTTTTTCAAATGTATTAGTTTTAATCTGTCATATTTGATACATCAGGTCTCAATGCTAATATATATATATATATATTTTTTGAACACACAAAAATAATATAACACATATCTAACAAATTGGTCATTTCAAACATACATAAGAACATTTTCCAGTGTTATTAATATGTAACAATGAGAAATCCACCAATGGAAGTCTGGACATCTTGTAGTGTCACTGAAAGGCCTCTGATGAACTCATTACTGCCCTCTGATGGACTATCTCTGTATTACATGTATCTAATTGTAAACATCAGGATTTTTAAGAAAAAAAATATCACACTGATCATGTAGAGGGCTTCAAAACTCATGTATCAGATATGATACGTTCAGCATTATACAGTAGGGTTAACGGCTTAAAGTTCGGATGTTACAACGATACAGAATGTGTTATAATGCACCACTTTTCAGCTGATATGATTTCTAAATTTAATGTTTCGATTAAGGACAATAGTCAGTTATTTGATAATATCTTTGCTCTATTCGTTTCCATTCTGGACTCAAGCTGGTCAAATAGTTAATGACAGAAATTCTGAAATAATCGGACAGAAACACACGGTAGAAATTTGTCCCCCAAAGTTTATAGGGATGGTGGATGTTTGGGTCTGCATGGGTTAAAATAGGTTAAATATAGAGAAAATTTCATTTGGGAACTGACACAAAAGTATTGCTGGGTCCTTATGGATTAAAACAAAACCCAGATTTTATTTTTCATTGTGATTTCTTCATTTTGTAAAAGTCCTGAATCACTTAAATGAAGGAAAATGCCTGCAAACTCTTTAATATGACTGAAAAATATGACTTACAAAAAAGCCCGTGTCTGTTTAACCTTGTTTGTGTTATAATTTTTTTTGCTTTGTTTTTGTTATCTTTTCTAATTCTTTTGTAGACCATAAATGTTTTGTACATTAAATTTGATGTTTAATTAAAAAACAACAAAACAACAGATTTTCTTTGTTTTTACTGTCATAAAAATACATAGCAAATGTAAAAAAAATACAATACAATAATGACATAACAATATGAACAAAATCTGAACATAACATTGCCAGGGAGCAAAGACTACATGCAGGGAGGGATACATCAATTTACACAAATATTATAAGACTTAAATCAGTCATTGCTTTTAATGGCTTTTTTATTTTAATAATATTTGTTACGACCCTGAGGTCATATATTTGTATTTAGTGTTGTGTGTTGGTTTTGTGTGTGTCTCTCTCTGTGTTTTCCCTCCCCACACTGGCCTGTAGAGGGCCGGAGGTGTGTCTCCACCTGTCTTTAGCTCAGGTGGCGTTGATTCATTGGACAGAAAATCAGGACGCAAACTCTTCCAATTGGACCAGAGCCAGAACCCCACCCCTCTTAAGGAGGAAGATGGGATCCCCTGCCCAGTCTCCGCCCTTGCCCCACTCCCATCCAACGCCGGTTTTTGCTTGTTGTAATTAGAAAGAGAGAGAAAACATTTGATAAATGAATTGTTTTTTTTGTACACTTTGTAAATAGTTTGTAAATTATTGTAAATAGTATCACAGCATTTTTTGGTAAGGGTGAGAAGCCATTTTATTTCTGTGCACATTTGTTTTCTCATGTTTTGATTTTTAGGAGTCCAGGTAAGTATTGTGTATTTTGGTTTCTTTATTTTTTTGTTAGAAAAGTTAGGGATGTTTAGTTGGTTTTGTTTATTGTGTTGGCCGTGCTCACACCTGATGTAATAAATTGCTGTGTTTTTGTTTAAATTTAAATCTTGTTAGCCTTCTTTGGGAGTGGGATATTTGAGTGGGACACCATTTTTATGTCTTGACTCAGTTCCCCTAGACTGGAGAGATTCCGAAATTCTTGACCTCCTCACGGCGAGGGCTGATGTAGAAATAATTAAAAGCATAAATGGGACAGCATGTCATGTACGACCACATCACCAAAAAATTGAAGGAGCCTGAGCCATGAGTTTACATCATATTCCCCTCAGACAGTCCATCCAGAGAATGTCCTTTATATCTGAATGGAGGTGAAATGGACATAATCTGGAGCAGAGTAGTATGTTTGAACAGACGACTCTGGTTAAAGAGTGGATGGAATTGTCTGGAGATATTCCGGAGTGCATGTTTGAAACTAAAATGCACATCATGGTGTTCATGCAGTCCTATCTGGGTCTACATAGATACTGATGATTCTGATTGGATAACATGTTTCAGGACAGTAACCCTTTCTTTATCAATGTGACGTTGACAGTAGGTTTAACTTTAGAATGTATACAAGAAAAAAAATATTAAAACATTTGATTAAATTAAAATAAATATACATTATTAAGTAATTATTGAGTTAATATTCATATAATTTAATCCTGAAATTTCCTAGAACTTCTCTGAAGGCATAGAAGGTCCCCATGGTTCCCCTCTGATGAAAACATCATATGCACAAAATTTACCTGAGCAAGTATACATAGAAAAATATGCACAAAGGATATGTATAAAGAATTACACATGGAGAATATGCATACAGGAATACATAGAAAATATGCATGTAGAAATATACATAGAGAATATACACAGAGAAGTTTCCAGAGCGATACACACACACACACACACACACACACACACACACACACACATATATATATCTTAATATACATCAAGACACTGGTTGCAGAACATGGTGTGTACACAATATACATAATACATCATTTTATATGCAAATCCCCCCTAGTATACCACCCCTGAAACCCAAAAAGCCCAAAAAAGAGTAGGAAGAAGCATAGGTTATTTCCTCCCACCTCCAGTTTTACCACTTAAATATGTATGGTTACCAGTCAAGTCAAATGAATTTGCTGTGAACAACTAAGTTTTTTTATTTTTTTATTTTTTATTTTTTTTCCCCCTTTTATATACTTACCCTATACAAGGTGGAAAATGTTATTTTTAAAATACATTTGTTTTTATTTTTGGAAAAAAAAAATTCTTAAAAGTAAATTTAGAAAGAAAACCCCCTGTTTTATTATTTTCCAAAAAGAAATGGAATTTTACTTTGAACAATATTAATTAAACTAATGGAAAGGCCATTAAAACAGTGTTTTCATTTGATGTACATTATTACCCCTGGCACATGTTGTTTATTTACTTGTAGGCTGTTCTTTGCATGCTGGTTGTATATTTTGTTTTATTTAAATAAAATAAATATTATATATGTGTGTGTATGTGTGTGTGTGTTTGTATTAGGCTCTTTTACGTTGACCAATCATCTTCTTCCGCCCGGACACGCCCTCTTTTCCACGCCCTGTCCAGGGACCACTCTGTCCGTCCAGATATGGCCCCGCCCCCACGCGTCGCCCCGCCCAGTCACCGCCGCTCCGTCCGTCGTATCCTTCTTCTCCTCCTGTGTTGATGCCGTCCATTCAATCCTACATCTGCCGACGCAAATTCTCAACAACTTTTTGACACAGAAAGTGCTCCACACATGGCTTACACGACAGCGGGAGGGACTAAGAAGAAGGTCTGCTACTACTATGACGGTACGTCGGCGCGCGTGCACCTGGTCAGAGGCTCGCGGCAGTGCTAACATTAGCCGCTTAGCTACTGCGTTGGCTAGTGAACGGTTAGTTAATGCTGTTTACATGGGCTAGCTTGGCTAACGAGCAAGCTAAGTGGGAGTGTTAATGACCCGTGTATAGCCCCAGTGGTGTTCACTATTTTCACACTTCATGTTAAAAAAAAGAACGTAACTAAAGTTGAAAACGCTGTCTTTTGCGTAAAGGTTGCGGAGAACGTAAACGTATGTGAAATGAACGTCTGGGATGCTGTAATTGGACTGACGGAACCTTACACTCATTAGCATTGAGTGACATGCGTAATGCAACCACAGGCCAGACTTCGTAGAAAATACACACCTATATGTGGGTCAGTCCAGAATTAGAGGACACTTTAGGCATCAAAAATCTATGAAAAATCAATGCATTATTTCATAAAGTTTTGACATGTACTTAATAAAACCAAGTTAATAAACCATCAAAAATTTTGATTCACCTAGCTCAAGTATCAAATACACACTTTTGATTAGATGTTTGTTTGTTGTGCACTTGGCTTAATACAATCCTGTTATGAATAACCAGGAACCAGACTGAGGAAAACTCATAAAATGGAAATTCTATAAATAAATCATCTTCATTCAATAAAGAGGGCCACATTTTCATTAAATAATCATTTAATTTCAGATAAAACTTGAATTATTTTAATTTAAGCAACTTTTAAAATTTAGCTTGCCCAATTTTTCAGTAGCATTTAAATGTTGACATATGCACCTTACCTGGTGGCAAAAGGAGAAACAAATGGAAAGGTAAACATTTAAAAGTAGTAAACTGTATTACATTATACATGTACATCTTGCATTACTACAGATACTACCACTACTACTACTACTAATAATAATAGTAAGGATTCTTATCAGGACTAGTTGTTAAAATCCCTAAATCAACTAGGCCTAATAAGAATCCTTAAACTTATTATATTATTATTATACATTTTATTTGTATTGCACTTTACATTTGATACCAAATCTCAAAGCGCACAATAAAAGCATCAGATGAAAATGACAGATAAAAGCAACAATAACAGATAATAAATCAGAAAAAGCTTTTCTAAATTTAACATGTATATGGTTTCTATAGGCTACATTATTGATCAGTCGAATGGGATTTTTCTGCATCATACATACAGTTGTGCTCATAAGTTTACATACCCTAGCAGAATTTATGAATTTTTTGGCAATTTTTCAGAGAATATGAATAATAATACAAAACTTTTTTTCTTTCACTTATGTTAGGGTTAGGTGAAGCCATTTATCATCAAACAAATGTGTTTGTTCTTTTTAATCATAATGATAACAGAAACTATTCAGTGCACAATAAAATCAACAGATAAAATCAATAATTACAATAAAAACATCTGTCAGTTCTACAGGTATAATTTCACACATACTTCACTGTCCCTGCATTTGTAACATCATGTCAGTGGACTACAGGTATAAGTTAACAGGTGTGTTTGTCTAACACTGGCATGTTTATTAATGTCCATATATGAGCACTGTGCACGTCACTCATCAGCGTTATAATCCACTGATCGTCTGGATGTAATGACACAAAGAGGAGAAAGGATAAACTTATCATCCCTCCAACCACCAACCTGAAATTATAACAGGTTTTTAATGCTCTCTCACAAACACAATCCTTACAACTCTCACAGACTATTTTCCTGTCGCTATAATTACCGACCAGTCTCGTAGTGACACAGACAGAAGAGGGGAGGAGGGCTAATCAAAGCTAAGTTCTTGTCACAGTGCTTTCACTTTTCCGGTTTATATTTTGGGACTTTCAGTGACATTATTTGGAGCCATGGGTCTGGTGTTTATGACAACTTTGTCTAAATCTGATGCCTGAACTTACCGTCATGTAAACCTATTCAGTTGGTTCAGGGTGACTTCTTCGCTCCGTGCGTCTGTCCAGTTTTCACACTCATAGCGCGGTGCATGCAGCGCTTCCACTATTGATTGGCATGTGCCTTGTAACCAATCAGATGGCGTTGTGGGAGGGACAATGCTCACAGTATAGAGAGAGCAGAGGAGCAGTGACAGCCGGCTGCATCAGAGCCAAACTAACCTGTTTTAAGTTTGACCCGTCATATCGGCCATCGGACACTTTGAAAAGCTGATACTCGATAACTGTCAAAATGATGAGTATAGAAGCTGATAATCGGTTGACCCCTAATGTAAGGTTGTCATCTACTAAGAAGGTTAACAAGAGAAAAATGCCATTTTTGGAGGTGTTTAATATCTTTTTGGTTTGAATAATACACAATAACATAACACGTTTTACTACAACTATATTTACATTTTGTCTCAAGACAACAATAATTTTCTCAACAAGTACATGTGTTGGTGATTTGTGCATGGATTGTTTGAATTTTTCTGAGTGAACAAGAAAATGTCCTCCAATTCTTGAATGACCCATA
>JAPTGZ010000017.1:28248614-28261174 GCA_029814645.1 Fowleria isostigma
ATGATGTTACAGTTATGATGTCATAATGATATGATATGATATGATATGATATGATATGATATGATATGATATGATATGATATGATATGATATGATATCTGTTATCAGCCCTGACCACTCAATGATGGGTTGTACAGTCTGATGGTCAGGGGGACTGAAGAGTTCCTGAGTCTGTTTGTTGAACAGGTCAAAGACAGCAACGTGAATTTATGTGATGCACTTCATTATTATTCATTCATTCAAGGATTATCCACCTTCAGAGGATTTATTAAGCAACTGAAATCCATTCAGGAATTATATTCCAGTGAATCTCTTTGCCGGTTGGTGTTCTTGAAAGATTCACCTTAATTCTTCTAAGCTTCTATTGGTAACTTAATAATCAACATCCAAGTCATCATCAGCAGTGTTGGGGAGTAACAGAATACATGTAACGGGATTATGTATTTAGAATACAAAATATGAGTAAGTAAATTTTATTACAGTTACAGTTTTAATGCACGGTAACCAGAATACAGTTACATTTTTATAAATCAATGGATTACTTTATTTTCTGTCATTTCACAAATCCAGTTTCCTAAGTTTTTCCCATAATCCCTATGCGATCCATATATTTTGATGATTAGTGTTGAGTGCAAGTTGTGGGAACGAGTCAGTCCGACAAGTCCAGATCTAGATAATAGGGGTGGAGTCAGAGGTGGAGGCGGGGCCAGAGCTGTCAGGTCAGAGCCAGGACAAGAGGAACATGTACCTTTGGAAATACAAGCAGTACTTCACCTTAAAGAGAGATGAGAACCACATATGACCACGGAGTACAGCAACAAGAATACAGATGGAATACTTGAATATGTGGACTTTTTTTCTCATCTTTTTTTCTATAACCAGACAAAACACCAATAAGTTCCTCTGGGTTGTCCTAGTACATCACATGTTCATCTGTGTTTATGAGGCTTAGACCGAATACAGTCATCCAACTCTAAAACAGAACACACAACAATCATTCTGTTTACAATGGAGTCAACATGGAGGGTTTAACACATTCATATGGAAGAATGTGAAAGTAATCCAAGTAATCAGATTATGATACATTTAGTAATGTAACAGATTACAGTCCAGATTACTTTTTTGGGCATGTACTCGGAAAACATTTCAAACGTAACCCTCCCAACACCGATCATCAACATCCTCATCAGTATTAAAGTGCTTCATTTTTTTTAGTTGTGTCCACAAAATTCTACCACAACTTTTGTCCATTCATCATTTGCCTCTTGGTGGTTTACACTAGGGATGCAACTAATGACTATTTCAATAGTCGACTATAATGCTGCACCAACAAATCGATTAAATTGATCCAAGTCGATTCTTAAAAGAGTTGGCAACAAATTCAGTAGTCGATTTGTTGGGTCTTGAGCATGTTAGTATTGAGGCATGTGTACACTGTGTAGAGTAACAGAGGAAAACACAGAGGAGTATGGCTCAGGATGAGGATGAGGATGAGGATGAGGATGCAGGGACAAATTTTTAAAATGAGGTTTACAATCTATTCCCGGTGGCCATGGCAACCCTCGTTTAGCGCACCTTTTATGGAACGAAACTTGAATATGGAGAAAAAAATGCTTGTAATTGAGATTCAGATAATGATACGTGGGTAGTGGACACTTCAAATTTAACTTACAATTCTTGCTTTAAACATATGTGCATTGCTCCAAAAATTCCAAAAGACCCATAAAATAAGAAACACTTGATCAACACCTTCAGCTAAAGAATTGTACAGTATGATGTACAATCTGCAGCTCCTTGGCTCTTTGTTCTTGATGATTTTGTTGCAAATATTCACTGGCAGTTCTCACTGAAGCTCCCGAAATGGTATTCGGGACAGCTTTAGTAACTTCTAATGGTGATAGAGGTTAATTAGCTAGTCAGCTAGTCATCTTTGTGATACTGATAGTGATATATACCTTCTTTTCCATCATTTATCTCTCCATCTTCTCAGTGAAGAGGCTAAGACTAGCATAGACATCAGTGCTGGAGGGCCATTTTAATACTCTGTCATTTCACCCATCATTTAGTTGACTTCATCTTGTTTCTGCTGAAATAGTCTTGTTTGTTGACAGGGAGGATGCTGCTGCCTACAGCATGTTGTTGCCACAGGATGCATTTGTGTATTTGCTCAAACGAAAGCGAGAAAACCAAATGTGCAGATGATACTGTGGCATAACCTCATCCTGTTTTACTGACCCAGTAAGTTCCTAAAGGGCCTGCCGTTCACACACCCTGCTGCATACTAATGAACTGGGTGTGTTTGAAGATTTATGTCGGACCCGTGAGTCCATCTTCCTCAGGTTGAAGGCGTGAGTGTGGTTAATGCTGTCATATATCATGGCTTGGAGTTGAAGTTAATGCAGAAGACTCTAGAACAGTAATACAACGGAGGACACAAGGCACTGGCTCCAATTGAAGTAGCATTTTGAAGTTGTTTTTGTTTTGTTTTTTTGCAGGAGTCGTTGTGGTGTCACTCATTTGGCTGTTGTGGTAGGTGTACTGACGGCCCTTTTTATAACAGTGATTTTTGAAGGTGAAGTTTTTTTGTGCATAATGGAGTCGTGCAAAGAACGAGTTCCAGGAAATCAATGTTTTTAAAAAAAATGTTGTCAAGGTGGCATTGCTAAATAGACAGTTGAGGTTGTTTTGGCCTGATCTTTCAGAATAACAAATACTGTGGGCTAACACAAGGAGTCTGGTGTTTATGAAATCCAAGATTAATTCTGTGTTTTAGTACCATTCCTCCTCTAACTTCTAATTCAAGCCCTTTCTGCATTCTATTTGTAATTATAACTCTAGTTGTGTTTGTGCCTAAACTGAAGCAAACCTTAATCATGTCAATCTCACAGCCTAAATTCAAGACTGTAGAGTCTTTTTTACATTATCATTACGTTTGAAGTGGCTGGAAGTCATCTGGACACTGTTTAGGTTTGAGATCATGTTGGTTTATAAAAGTCTTTGATTTCTCCTATTCAGGTGATCACCAACTCGTGCACCTGAATTAGAATCAGAACTCCTATTTACTGAATATTTGGAGTGTAACAAAATTCCGTGGCACAAAATTCTGCGAAATAAAAAAGTAAAGTAAAATTCAAAGACGTACGAAATAAAAATCAAGTTAAAAAAGTTTCAAGAATGTGGTGACCTACTCTTGCTTGCTTGCACTTTATGTGAAAATGAAGGAAGAAAATGGTGGACACTTGGAATGCAACGGGAAAACCATGTACCAGTCGGTCCACCGAGCGTGGGACAATCTGCTGCAGTCTCTCTCGTTTTCTCTCTTCCTCACGTTTGCACTGCACATTGATTACAGGACAGCCCCGCCCCTTAGTGATTGACAGCAGACACAGGCTTGCAAGGAAATGCATACAGTAGATCAGAAAAACAAGCATGATGTATCATTTGCATTTTCATTTGCACCACAAAGAGAAGCTCCTCCCACTGCCTCCTAAGACATTCGTTTTTATGGCATTGTCATTTATGTGTAAGAAATAATAAAACAAAACCAGGTAGATTGGTAAATTCGATGTGTTTTCACTCTTCTCTTATAATCTGCAGAACAAACACACCCACAGTCACACTGTCCAACTTTACAGTCAATTGTTTTATGTAAAATTCTTGATCTTCATCAAATGATTTCTTTAATGTTTATTTTTGTTTTGTATTTCGTATCGTGAGACCTGTATCGTATTTCATATCATTTCATAAGATGACTATTTCATTACACCCGTACTAAATGAACTCATGTTTACAGCTCTGTTAAACTGTGTTATAAACGTTAAGAAATTGCAGTAACACAAAGAAGATTACTCTTTGTCCTGTCAGTAAGTTAGTTTTAGTGGTACCATTAACCCACCCATAACCCATCATGTTCCCCGTGGTCACTTATGGTTCCGAAAAGCTAATATGGCGACAACCAAAATAAAACCTCAAGGCTTCAAACCCATGGGAGACATGCTGGTTCTTCTACAGTCAGTGTCACTCTAATTCAGACATAACTAATATCGCACACGTCAACACACGATGTCTGTTCAATGATCACAGTCTGACTTTTACAGAGTCTAGGTTCAGCACGGGCGGCTGTGGCGCAGGTGGTAGAGCAGGTCGTCCAGTGATTGAAGGGTCGGCAGTTCGAAGCCCATCTCCAACTGTCCACTTGTCAAAGTGTCCTTGGGCAAGACATTAAACCCTAAATGTCTCCCAGTGAGGCCTGATAGTGCCTGGCATAGTGGCAGCCCACTGGTGTATGAATGGGTGAATGTGAGGCTTGTATTATAACGTGCTTTGAGTACCATTAATGTGTAGAAAAGCGTTATACAAGTACTGACCATTTTCCATTTAACACACTTTCTAACCTCTGCTGTGTAGCAGAACACGTTGGCGTGTCTCTTATAGACGTCCAGACTAGGTGAGTGTCCGGTCTATATGGATGCAGAGTAAATGTCTGGGCTGCCATATGGCCGAGGAGTAGAGAATGAGCACAGATTTTTATCGTCTGCTTTGAAAAAGCAGGGGTGGGGACTCAGACGGCCGGAACAACAGCAGCTGTAGCTCCTCATTGACAGGCTTTGGACATCGAGCCCAGCCTGCTGGGAGCTGTGACAGGTATATTGTCACCGGAGCTGCGAGAGGCTGTGGTTTGTACAGAGGCCATCTAATGGCTTCACACTCGGATGGTCTTATTATGGACACGGCCACACAGAGGCTAACAATGGAGCCTTTCATTTGGCTGCTGCAGGGCTAAAAACCTCACAACGGAAACATTTCTGGTTTGCAAATGAGCCTAATCTGAACCCACCCAGGCTAGATGGCCATGGATTCCACAAAGTAGAACCTCTGGGGCAGAACTGCCATAAATCCCACTGGTTAGGAGCTTTACGGAGCATCAGTTATCTAAATTCTCCAAGTGGACTGCACTTTGATTGTGAAACCCTCCAAGCCCACAGTATTCCTGCTTGACTTTGTCATTATGTGTCATTTACCAATTTCTGAAGGAGGCAGCTGACGGAGGGTTGTCGAGTGGTTCAGCACCGTTAAATGGTGCCAGCATTAAGAGGAGAGAGAGAGCGCAGCATCCGTCAGTGCTCCACATGTTGGCGGTTTAGCGGTGACGTGGTTTTAATTATAATGGGCAGGGGGGTTTGGGGATGGGTGAGGGTGGCTCGTTGGACTGTGGCCATATGCCGGCCTCTGGTCCCCGTGGACTAAGGCAGTGGCTTAATGAACAGCCCTGGAGGAATTACTGCTACTTTAACCTCAGTGTTTTGACTGCCAGGAGAGGCCCGCTGCTCAGCTGATCTACAACCGCTGATGGGGGAGGAGGAGCCGCAGCAACGGCGGTCAGGACCTCATCCTGTCTCAGCAGACAGAGGGACTTCTGCCAAAACATTTTCAAGAGCTTTTACACATGTCTTAAAGTAACACAACAGCTGACCTCTTGTCAACTCAAAGATCTAGAGTTGGCTAACCTCCGGCTTTGATATTGACCAGTAGTCAACACTATACAGTCGCAGAAAAAATATCAGACCACACTATGTTTTGTTCAATTTCTTGTTCATTATCAGTGCCAGGTACAACTAAAGGTACCTTTTTTTTGGACAAATTTAATGATAACAACAAAAATATATGATAGTAGTTTAATTTCAGGGCTGATATCTATCCATTTTCCATGGTTGTATAGATAATAACCAAAATCACATCAGTTCTTACATCAATATCTGTGACATTGCACTGACAAAAACAGTGCTTTTACACATTCTGTTTTCTGTTCTGTCTGTTTTCGTCACATGATGCTCACAGGAGTTAGTACTGGATTGCATAACCGTTGTTTTTGATGTGTGACCCAGTATTTGATGCTAGATTCAGATTAATACTTTGAATATGAAGTATATGTTACAGTCTGCATACGACAGACTAGTTCAGTGAAGAGTAAATATTTATGACTAATTTCTTTCTGTCTGGTGTTTTATAGACCTGTCATAATTAGCTGTGGGTTTTAGACTCAATTTGAAGGAGAGACTTTTAACATGATGTGTACATTTTTTTCTTGCATGTGAATGATGTGAAATTGTTCCAATAGAATAATATGTTAAAATTGTAAAGCCAAATGACATCAACATTTTTTTCAAACTATTGATGTATTGTGAATCAGTCCTACAGCAGCCAGTCGTATTTTTTGGATAATGATATCTATTTTGTCAACGTTTGCTATAATAAATGTCTATGAGGTGAAACTAGAACAGGAAAATTCTTCAAGTACCTATGCGTGTTTCTTACACCACTGGGACATTTATATATTTCATCTACGTTTTTTTGGAAATTGCTCTTTTTTGAAATTGAAATTTTGAAAACTCAGCGGTTTCATCTTATAGAACCAGAGCATTTTAATTTTGCGTGACTCCCTTTTCTTGACGTGTGTGGAGAACTTATTGAAATCATCAAACTGTGACAGTTACATGAGAATGTTCAGAAAATTAAAAGACCCAAAAAAGAACATAGGAACAGGAAGTGGGGCAGTGTCATCAAGGTAAAACTACATAGCCTGGCCTGCCACCTGATTTTTTTTCAGTGTATTCAATAGTGACAAAACAAGCCAATCATTGTGAAATATGCACAAGCACAATCTATTCTGTACCAGCCAATCACGGGGGGGCGGGTGTTTTGCAATGTGTCATCTGTATTGACTTCTTTTTGTCGCAAGTCAAAGTCACTTCCAAGTAAAGCTGCACATTATGTTGTTTAAACATCGTCATTGCAATGTACGTGCGTTCAATAGTCACATCGCAGCTCCTGCAATTTAGGAGGTAAATGAACTCAATGTGTTGTCGTCTAATTTCAAGGGTACTGGACACACACTGAGCACAGCCATCCACCAATCACAGTTGTTCTTAATCAGTTTTTTGAAGCAGTCCATGTGTGTCACATGGAGTGAGTCGCTGGTAGCAACCTTGAAAAATGAATGAACAAGAGAAAATCACTGAAAACGTAGAAGAAAATCACCAAAAATGAAGATTTGGTGCCAAAAAGAAAAGTAAAGTCAGTTATCTGGAATTATTTTGGCTACAAGAAGGATAATATTCAAACAGTTGTTCTGTGTCGACAGTGTCTTACACCTGTTGACACAACCAGAGGTAACACAACTATCTACGTCGGTACCACACAGTTATTGTATCCTCCTGAGTATTTTTTCATATCACAAGAACATATAGAGCATTATCTCAATAAGTGAATATCTAAAAAGTGTCTAAAAAGGAAAAGTGTATTAAAAAAAAAGTGTTAGCAAAGCAAAAGCAGCTGAATTAATTTAATTATTGTTTTGTAAAAGGGTGGAGTCTATAAATTATACTTCCTCCTACTCCTTTTTGAGCACCCCAAATTTTTTTTGTTTGTGTTGTGTTATTCTTTGTTATTGGATGATTTTATGAGCTTGAAATAAAACTAAAACTAAACTAAAATAAACAATATATATTGTAGTTTTTAAAAAATCGCAATGTTACTTTTTTCCAATATTGTGCAGCCCTACTTCTAAGTCCACAAATCTCTTTACAACTGTTGTCGGTTGTTGACTTGATTCAAAAATAAAGATTGAATTACAGATTATATCCTGTTTTCTTAAGTTTCTTGGACCAAATCATCAAGTCCGCCTTATCTGTGATTGGTTTACTCTGTGCCTGTTAGTCCCGCCTTCATATTTGGATTCAAGCCCTGCAATTCCAGATGGATTTCTCATTGAAAATGATGGATAGCTGGCCAGGCTAAAAATAACAGCCTGAAAGTGTAATATTTCACGGCCCCACTTTTTCTTAACCATTTTCCCTTTTTTTTTTTTCATTGCTTGTCAATGGAGATGTCCACTTCCAGAATAAAAGTGCTGATTACTGTCAAGACAACCCTGTCAGACCCCGCCACTCTTCATACTTGAACATTATCTTTTGATTGGTGTTAATGGAGACACCTTGCTGTGTTGCTCTGTCGAAAACAACAAAAACCAGTGGGGGGTAAATTACATTAGACCTGCTTATCTGGTATGATATTTTGGTGGTGACGTGAAGTCTGCCAGGTCCATAATCAGGTCTGAGAGGTGCAGAATATGGACATAATGCTTCCCTCAGACAGCCTGCATTGATTCAGAGAGAACCTTGTGGAGACTTGACGCTTGTTCCAGATTGGCCCGGTGATCTCTAGTGTTACAGTAGACATGGTTCTTCCACATACCTATTTGTGGAGGCATTGATTGGGCGCTGGTTATGCCTGATGCCACTCCACTTGAGGACAGATAAGGCGTCTCCAGAGAGCGAGCTGTGCTGTAACGGGATTGACAGGCCGTGTTTGTTTCCACACGGCTTCACATGATTGAACAGTGATTGACCGTCAGCCAATCAATCACAGAGGAGTCCCCCGGCCCATCACCCACACCATCTGACTCTCTGAAACTGTGTGACTGCTTTTCCACTTGTCAGTTATTTGTCCTGATGGTTTGTGGGTCTTTTTTGAGTCGGTCTACTCATCTCTCATTCTACTTCAACTACCAAAAAGACATGATACCACATTAATGATGTAAATGGATGTTTTATATGACCTTTAGTCTTGACCATTAGGCAAAATATCAGGGGTATTAGTGGCATTAGTGTGTTTGTATGAGGTATTTACTCCTAGAGCAGCAGCAAAAGCAGTATTTTATCGTTCTAAAAACGCCCCACGTAAGAGGAAAATTAGTGTGATTTTAACTCATGAAGACCCAGTGCCGGTAGGTAAATCCAACACTGATATAAATCAACCACTGGGACAATGTTCAGAGAGTAGAACTCGAAGCACAGCGTTCAATCCACAGAACTGAGAAGTAACAGCACAGTGTCGCATTAAACATGTAGCTCTGCCCACCTTCTCCAGCCTCAATCTGCAAAGAGCACCATAAAATAGCAACATATAAAATATTTACAACAATAAGTCCCATTCTATACTGTATACTATCACTCATTTTTCATTTCTTCCATCAACTGCCACAGTACTGTAGAAGGAAAATGCACAAAAGAATGCATTGAAGTATACGTCATATATGACCACAGTACTGTGGCAACAAGAGGAGAATGAGTTTATGGAACAGTGTCTTCTGATTGGCTCTAGTACAGATTTTCACATTTGATTGGCTCCACGATAATAGTCAAACCCATATTTTATACCACAGTACTGTGGCAGTAGACATTGCCTAAAAAAATTGCAAAGGCAGTTTTTTTAGTGTTGTGCAGCCCTACCTCCAGTCTAAACGTAGTGTATCAACTATGGATAAGTACCTCATACAACCTCACTGAACCTTTAAAGCTGACATTAACAGGAATTTAATTCACATTTATTTGAAGGGAGTTGTGTCACACTTTATTTCATGTGGATTGACATATTTTAAACACAGCTACAAAGGCTTAGACCGGAGTGTAGATCTGTCCAGAGTCAAATCTTTACAATTCGATGGATTAACATTAAGTTTAATACAGACATTTATGGTCGCCAGAGGGCCAGTCCTAATGATTTTGGCAGAATAGTGGAGCACTACCACAAGCTTAAAATGAGATGTTGCAACAGCTGTTGAATCGATTACCAGTGTGTTTAAGTACAGAATCACAGAGAGTCAAAGGAAATGAAAATACTGTGGGAAAAAAAAACCTTTCTAATTGCAAAGAAACAAAAGTCATACAGAAATTTTCAATTGATACTGTCTGACCAACCTATTAACATCCATCAGGTCATCTGTAACATATTATTAGCCATTTAAAGAACTTAAATTGTTTTTCCCTTTAAGCCTTGACTGGATGAGCTGTTTTAAGACTGGCATGACTTGTACTTATTTTTGTCTTTAACCCATAAAGGCCATATGTCAGTTCCATTTTTTTTTTCCTCTATATCTGTCTTTTCTTAAGTGATTTATCACCATTTATTGTCATATTATTCTCTACATTTTGTATTTTTCTAGTGTAAATCTGATATTTTCCTATATTTAATTCACTGATCATGTAGATGTTCATAAAATCTCAGAATAAAAAGTGAAGGTTATTATATGAGAAACAGAGAAAATGTAGCATTTACAGTTTATGTAGGCCACAGGAAAATAATTAAAAATGAGTAATTTCATTTAACCCTATAATGCCAACCATCATATTTGATGCATGAGTTTTGAGTATTTTTTTCCCTTGAAAAACCTGATGTATACAATTAGATACATGCAATACATGGGTAATCCACCAGAGGGCAGTAATGAGTTCACCAGAAGCCTTTCAGTGACACTACAAGATGTCTTCCAGACTTTCATTAGTGGATTTCTCATTGATGAATAATAGTAACACTGGAAAATGTTTGGAATTACCAATTTGTTGGATACATTTGTGTTATATTATGTTTTTGTTTGTAAAAAAAAAAACATATATGTATTTGACCATTGAGACCCGATGTATCATATATGATACAAATTGCCCGAACTCATACATGAAAATTGAAATATGAATTTTTTGGGGGGTTGTCCAGAAGGACGAGTAGGGGTTCAAGTTTCAAAGAATTGGAATTTTCTGTCAATTATTGAATGGTTCAGGCTTTACAGGGTTAAAAAAGCTAAATATCACTCCTGTAAGAATGACCATTACATTTATTTATGCTGATCATAGTGTATATTAACAATTCTGTCACTTTATTTTCAAAAAAGAAAAAGGTTTTAGGGGGCTGTTTTCAACCAGTACCTGAATGAATGAATGAGTGAATGATTAGTTTGTTCACAGGTGGATTCATTCCAATAGAACCTGTCGTTTTCTGCCTCAGTTTGAACTGTGGGTGTGGATTCGACTGAGTTTGCTGCTTTTGTTTGTGCATAAACGTTCTCCTGTGCATTGTGCATGTGTGTACTCATGCATATAACAGTGTGAAGACAAAGAACGATGAGCCTTACAGATTATCCCTCAGCTGGAACACAATCCTCTTTGGAGGTACGGAGCAGCGGAGGCGTTTGGGAGTCTGGCTGCTGTCTAGACGCCACCGCCGCTCTGCGTGGAGGACCGCGGTGTACGGAGGCAGGCAGCTGCACACACACCGAGCCCACAGTCTGATCCAGCTGTGACCAGACACACACTCCACACACTCTGTCTGAAAGTCACACACACTCGTATTAAACACACGAGTCACTTCAATTAAAGACGGACGCAAGTGACACCGCCTCCGCCGTCCTTCCAGAACACACACACACACACACACACTCCCTCCGGTTGGTCTTTTAACTCATCCACAGTCGTGAATCATCGTGGTTACCGTGTCATTTCCACTATCCTGACTCTGCCAGGTTGGCGTCGCCGGCAGACCAGAGATGCTCTCTTTGCTCCGGAATGTGGTAACCTAGCAACCAGGCTGGAGAGGCACATCACTGTGTTGGGTCGCTTGCTTTAGAGGTAAAACCTGAATTAAGGCCACCTGTGATGTTTACCTCCGAAGCTCATCAGTCACGCTCTAAACACCTGAATGCACGCTTTTATTCAGCAGTGTATTCCTCTGCGAGTGGAATTAGATCATCATTAACAAGTCTGACAGTTCAAACTTTATCGGAAATGTATGGCGTCATTTTGGATCCTTTAATAAAGAGATTACAGATACAGGAATCGAGAACACAACACGCCAAAACAAAGAGGTGGAAATGTTGTGGTAGTAGGAAAATAATAAACATGAACACAAAAACTATAATGGGTCATGAACTCATGCTTTGGCTGCGAGTTCAACCACTCACTTCAATGCCGTATTTTTCGGACTATAAGTCACACTTTTTTTTCATAGTTTGGCTGGTCCTGTGACTTATACTCCAGTGAGACTTATATATGCAGTTTTTTTCTTCTTCTTCATGGTCCATTTTTTTGACAGGTGCGACATATACTCCAGTGCGATTTATAGTCTGAAAGATACGGTAACTACCGCCCACTGTTAGTCTAGACCAGGGGTGGTCAACCTTTGGACCCGTTTCTCCCATAAAAGAAAACACAGAGAGCCACAAACCCTTTCTGCCGACTAAAATGAACACTTCATATGTCATTGTTTATCTTAATGCGATGTATCAGAGTCCTGCACCGGGTCAGGTATCCACAGGTGACTCGTAAAAACATGAGGGGACGAGTAAAGAAAAAAGAATTTTTGCAGGTTCGGGCACGGGTAAAATAAAACAAAATGTGGGGATAGCGGGCAAGGAAGTGAAAAAATAAAAGAAGAATAATGGATGAAACTAACTGTCAGGACAAGACATTTAATGATGATGATCTAGTTTGATGGTGTTGATCCACATCCAGTTTTATTTTATTTTGAAGGGAGTTAACCTCTGTTTACCTCCGACAAAGACACTATTGAGTTGCACAGATTAGACATTTATTGATGGTGTAAGTTTTAGCCAAAAATAAAGCCCTTGAAATTGAATTACTGTGTACGTGTGTACAGTGATCCCTCGCTATAACACGGTTTACTTTTCACGGTTTTGCTACTTCACGGATTTGCATCGTGCATTGTGTTCTG
>JAPTGZ010000017.1:28520418-28531463 GCA_029814645.1 Fowleria isostigma
TATATATCAAAAAAAAAAACAAGCAAAGAAAATAACAAAGAACAAGCGAGCAATACCGAAAAGGAGCAGACCAAAGCATAAAGCTTAATGGTTACCCCTTTTACAGTTCACATTTGTGAGACTTACAATATCAGAACAAAGTACATTAGACAGTTAATCAAATTGAAATAGTATATGAGCTATACTATATAAATAATACACAATCTATAAATAATATATATAGAATATATAAATGGTGGTAACTTACTTAAGGAAGGTGAAATACAGAGAAAAATTCATTTTTGGGAACTGATATAAAAGCAGCAGTTGAAGCCATGATTTTGAATGACAAAGTGATAAAACACAAATGACTGGAAAAATGAGAAACATACAGAACATAATTCAGGAGTTTTCCCTGCATGTCCACATATGAATGTTTGTTTTTCATGCTGTACTTTCTGTCAACAGAGGAAACAGTTGACTGAGGCAACACAGCTTCCAAGTCACCGAAACATCTTCTGCATCCAGTTCTTCGCTTTTGACAAGAAGTATGAAATGAGGTAAAGAAACAGGGATTTTACTGCCAGTATTTAGAGTGTTTTTGATTTACTTTCTGAATTTGTCTGCGTGTACCGTTGAAGCTTCTGAGTTCTTGCAGATCTTAACACTAACTGTCAGTGCAGACACAGATTAAACAGTATTTCAGTTTTTATTAAACGTGAGGACATTTTAATGATATTATGGGCCGTTTTCAGCGGCAGATTAATCACTTATGGAGTTGTATTATTAATAGAACAGGATGAAGGTTACAGTAAAGTATGTACATGTCAGCCATGATAAGAGGAGGTGTTAAACTCATTCACAGCTGCAGAATTTTCAGTCAAACTTTAAAATGTTCAACTCAACATAGCTGCTTCTACTTTAGTGGCTGATATCGTTTATATTAGTTTCAGTTGTGGATCCTTCAAATCTTTGGACTTCAGGTGGTAAAAGCCTCCCCATATTTAATCTAGAAACAATGCTCAAAGTTGAAATCGCTCACAGGGAAGTTGGCTAAACTGGTGTGAAAAACAATGTCATTTAAGTGATGGGAGTCTTATTTAATGCATAAACTTTTCATATGGCTCCCATTTATTTCATGTCATTTTTTACTTATTGCTTTTTAAAATGATCTAAAAAAATAAAAATAAAAAGCAAAATTCTCAATGACATGAATAAAAAGGATAAAAAAAATTGACAAAAATAATCAACAAAAATGTCCAAAAATAAAGAAAACAATCAACAAAAATATAAAAAGATGAAATAATCAGTAAAATGAACAAAAAAGACCAAAAATAATGAGCAAATTGAACAAAAATACAAAAATGACCATCAAAATGAGCAAAAGACACCAAAAATAACCAGCAAAATGAATAAAAATGACAACAACAATCAGCAAATTGAACAAAAAAGCCCTAAAATAATCACTAAAATGGGGGAAAACAATAAAAAAAAGGGGGGTAGTCCAAAACAGCCCTAAAATAATCAGCAAAATGAACAAAAAGACCAAAAATAACCAGCAAAATGAACAAAAAAACTTTTTAAATAACCAACAAAACGAAGAAAAAAGACCAAAGATAATCAGCAAAAGGAACAAAAAGACCAAAAATAATCAGCAAAATGAACAAAAAGCCCTAAAAAAATCAACAAGATCAAGAAAAGTAAACAAAATAATTAATCAAACAAATATGAACTAAATAACCATAAAATCACTAATATTGTGGGTTTTTTCAGGTTTATTGTCCAGTTAAAAACATGTTAGAATAATGAATTGCTTATTACCTCAGTCGTCTAATGCAATCTGTGACATTATGTTGCTGAAGGGTTGATAATCTAATTACTTATTACATCTTAAATATAATACCTACTTAATCTGTAACCTGATTTTCTGAAATATTCCATTTAAATCCATCATGTAGGTGTGTGTATATATACATTTATATACATGAGTATGTGGACCAGATTGAACAAAATATGTGTATGTGGAACAGAATGAACAAAAATGACAAAAATAATCACAAAATGGAAAAAAAAGCCTTAAAATAATCAACAAAAGGAACAAAAAAGCCCCCAAAAAATCAACAAAATCAAAAAAAGTAAACAAAATAATTAATCAAACAAACAAATATGAACTAAAAAAACATAAAATTACTAATATTGTGTTTTTTCCAGGTTTATTGTCCAGTTAAAAACATGTTAGAATAATGAATTACTTATTACCTCAGTCGTCTAATGCAATCTGTGACATTATGTTCCTGAAGGGTCAATAATCTAATTACTTATTACATCTTAAATATAATACCTATTTAACCTGATTTTCTGAAATATTCCATTTAAATCCATCATGTAGGTGTATATATATATACATTTATATACATAAGTATGTGGACCAGATTGTTCCACATGTCTCCTCAGTCTTATTTTAAGACCTCCAGACCTGTTATGTAGTAAAATTAAACACATGTAAACCTTCTGTTCCACCTTACGTCCCCCTTCAGCTCCTCCTGCTTGGTTTTAATTTAAATTCAGCAGCGTACAGTGTTTAAAGACGCTCCCTACGTGGGGGCCCCTGGCGGCGGCGGCCCCTCGGCGGCCCCTCGGTGGAACCCGTCCACACTTCCATCAGTCATATGTTGTGTAAACGCGGGCAGAGTGACTGTTAGTTGGCTCCCGCTGAGCTCCTCTCGCCGCCGCCGTACCTCCCAGCTGTTCCTGAATACGCCGTCGAGCCGCTTCCTGCCGTGAGTGAGCATGTTATTAATGAGGGCCTGGCTTAAAGTGACAGCCAGCCGAAGGCGAGGCGCGGAGCTGGAAGCGGCGGGCAGATCGGTCCACCAGTTGTTCCACCCAACCCGTCACCTGCCTGGCTTTCACCGTAACACACATATTCTCACTCCTCCTCCTCCTCCTCGTTGTTGTTTTTCAGATCTGTGGACTTCATCCCGTACATATTCAACCTTTACCCTGTGAGTATCATTTTGTATTTATGTCACTTGTCTAAATTCTCCAACTTTTTTTTTCCTAAATGCACCAGTCATTCCTATCGGTGGCCATCAGACTGTTCACTCTACTGCATAACCACATCATTTTAACAAGTGGGGCCAGGCACAATAAACCCCGCCCCTCACATGTATTTAGCCCATTATAAGTAAATGGGAAGATTTTAAAAAGTCATAAAAAATTGAACTTTGACACATTTCCCAAAATGTAATGACTTCTGTTCTGGGTCACTGGTAATCTATAAACTCAGTTTGGTATGAATTGAACCAATGGTTTTGCCACTTCAGACATTTGAAAATTTTGCCCATTATAAGTAAATGGAATTTTGTTTTTGAATTCATAAAAAAAAAAAAAATTGAACTTTGACCTACTTATCCCAAAATGTAATGATATCTATTCTGAGTCACTGGCAATCTATAAACCCAATTTGGTATGTCAAATTGGACAATTTTAATTTTATTTATGATGTTTTATCTCAGAATTTTGACTTTTTATTTCATAATTCAGATTTTTTTTATCCCATAATTCTGATGTTTTATCTTTCTATCTCTTGACATTTTATCTCATAATTGTTACTTTTTATCTCATAATTATAACTATATCTCATAATTTTTACTTTTTATCTCATAATTAGGACTTTTTAATGTCATAATTGTTACTTTTATCTTATTATAACTATATCTCATAATTTTGACTTTATTACTTTTTATCTCATAATTAGGACTTTATAATGTCATAACTGAGACATTTTATCTCATAACTATATCTCATAATTTAGATTTATCTCATAATTAGGACTTTTTAATCTTATAATTTTGACTTTTTATCATAATTATGATATTTTAATGTCATTATTGTGACTTTTTATCTCATAACTACATCTCATAATTTTGACTTTAATCTCATAATTTTGACTTATTTTGTAATTATGACTTTTTAATGTCACAATTGTGACTATTTCGTAATTATAACTATATCTCATAATTTTTACTTTTTTCTCATAATTATGACTTTTTAATATCATAATTGTGACTTTTTATCTCATATTTATAACTATATCCTATCATTTTGACTTTTTAATCTCATAATTTTGACTTATCCCATAATTATGGTTTTTTATCTCAATTTGCACAACAAACCCAGCCTCTCACATGTATTGTAGTTTATTTTATCATCGATCCAGCTGATGTCATCTGTACTTAGTTATGTCATGTTGTTGTTTGAAACTTATGGTGAATTTCTTCAGTTTTGTTCACTTTTACATCTGTTCATTCTGGATCTGCTCTGTCCTGGTATTCATTTGTGTTTTCCTCAGGACCGTGAATTCTGCATCATCGCCGTCCCACATCTGTTTCGAGAGTTGCCGCTGCTGCAGAGTTTCATCAGAGTACCGCCTCGTACTCATTTCAACTCAGTTCCTCAAGAACTATATGTCTTCCACCGCCATGGACTCAGGTGGGCAACACATAGAAGAAGCAAATTCTCCACATGTCAAGTTAGATTTTTTCTAACAAAATATGTTCACATTGCCATCCATGGATTTATAGAACATGTGGGGTTGGTCCCTGAACGCCTCAGGCCCTAATGTGTGCTACGTGCTAATGCTAATTATACTGTGTGTGCATTTGATGCGTAAAATGTAGAGACTCTGGTGAATCCCAATTTTCCTGATCTGTAACCCTTTATCTTTTACACAGGTCTATCAAAATAAAAGTCCAATCTCAGCTTTCTACACTTATTAGTTATTACATTTGTAAATATTTTATTATTACATACTCTTATCACCTATTTAGAGTGAGTTCCTTTCTATGGAATTCTCTGACATTTTTTAACTATTATGACAGAAATGTGATTATTTTCTGTAAATTAACTATTTCTGATATCAGACATTAGAATAACATGTTAGATGTGCTTTTATTTACTTTAACTAGTAATAGTAATTGTATTTATTTGCTGCTTTTAGTAACAGTTAAATATAGTTTTGACAAAGAAAAGCAGGAATCTCAGAGATAATAAGTAATCAGAAGCATAACGGCACTGCCATTACCACTTTTTTTTAAAATTTTTTTTTACTATAAATCAGTTGTAAATCTATGGAAGTAAATTAGGGCCACTGGAAAAATGTATAAAAATGAAGGCCCAATTTTTTATTTATTTATTTTTTTTATTATTCTTATTATTCTGAGAAAAAAAAAGTTATGACTGTTTTTTGTTGGTTTTTTTTCACACTTTTTAAAATTATTGTTCTGAGAAAAGTCATTAAAGTTAGAATACTGACTTTTTTTTCTTTCAGAATTCTGAGGTTTTTTTCTCAGAATTTGGACTTTAATCTCAGAATTCAGACTTTTTTTTTCCCTCAGAATAATAATGAAAAAATAAATTGGACCTTTATTTGTTTTTTCCTCCAGTTGTCCTAATCCTCTTCCATAAACATCAGCACTCGGTCTCATTAATAATAAATATTTATACAAAATATCAATTGTGGTCTTGTGAGGATTTTCAACATAAATACATCACTAAATTATTGCTTTGTTGTACTTGTGAGATTAAATTAATTGCAGTTCTTTTTATAAAATCAATTAAATTTCATTTAATCTATGCTTTCTTTAAAGTCTGACTCAATATTAAAGAAAAAACACAGTGTACGGTTTCACTCCAATGACGAACCAGCCCAGGCTGTATCAAAAGTGCATAAATACTGTAGTGTTTTCTTACAGATTGAACATTAAATGGTTCTGAAGTGGACTTTTAGACATCACAGATGGATGTCTGTACTGTGTTTCATTCAGGAGTGTTGAGGTGAGGAGGGCTGAGGCCTCGGACCGACTGGCTGTTTCTGACCTGGTGAAGAATCTGAGATTAAACGAGTGTCTGCTTCAGGACCTGGATCACTCCCAGGTCAGTAGATAGATAGATAGAATGACAGACAGACAGATGGACAGGACAAGACAAGACATTTGTCCTTCACAGATTTATTTGTTTTCACAGTCCATACAGCCATGAGAATACAGCACATTACACATAAAACATACGACATAACACGACCCACAAACAGTAATTACACACCACATACCCGCCCAAAACGAGCAAAGACAACAATTCCATCACCTTATACCCACCATCACACATATCCAACTAACTCTTTAGTGATTAGTGGTTTTAGATGTGTTACACCTGATTCAAGTGATCAGCCATTCATCACGCGCTGCAGAAGACTGATAACAACTGTCAGGTGTTCTGGAAGAGGGAACACCTAAAACATGCAGGGTAGTATCTCTGGAGGACCAGGGTTGGACACCCCTGTTCTACTACGGTGATTCACTGGTAAAACCCATGGAGTTGAATCAGTGACAGTGGATGGACTCACTTGTTTTAATTCAGTTATCGATGTCTTTGCTGAAAAAGTCCCTTGTTATTCAGCTTTCCTCTGTTTTTGATATAATAACCTTTGACTTTAATTGGAGCTTTTATGATCATCTGCATCAGGAGTATTTAAATCTGGTCCTCGAGGGCCGATGTCTTGCATGTTGTAGATGTTTCCCTCCTCCACACACCTGGAAGCCGTTACATTGTTATCAGGCTTCTGCTGAGCTGGACGATAAGCTGATCATGAACTGAACCAGATTCAAGATTTATTAATGTCATTCAACATGTGACATGTAGAACGAAATTCTGATCCACAAGATTAATAGTGAAGTAAGCATTTTAAATAGACAAGTTTTTTAAAATAGATATTATTAGAGAGAGAGAGAACTCAGCTGTTGACCTTCCCCTTGTAAGTCGCTTTGGAAAAAAGCATCTGCCAAATGTATATATGTATGTAATGTATGTAATAGATAGTAAAGGCATTTTAAATAGACAATAAACAGAACACACACAAAAAAAACCACTGAAGCAGAGTACAGACAGTATAATAATAATAAATAATGGGCATAGATGGCGAGGAGAAAGTGAATGAAAATATATATGTAAAACATATTATTGCACATTGTAACTGTGATAAGACTGGATGAATATTGCACTGTGAATATTGTATTGCACATAAATGAATGAAATGGCACCAGGTGGGTTATTGTTCAGTTATGGATTGAATTGTACATTTTTATTGCATCCAAAACTAGGTGTTCTGGAAGAGGGAAATATGTCAAACATGCAGGATTCTGAGGACCAGATTTGAATACCCCTGAACATGATCAATAAATTAAACACAGGAAAATACAAGCTTTATACTGAAAAAATGCAAAATATAGAGGATATTATCATAATAAATGGTGATAAATTACTTACGAAAAGTTACATATAGAGACAAAGAGACATAAATATAGAGACCCCGTGCCACAAAAGTAACACTGGGAGTTTATGGGTTAAAAACTAAATGTCTCCTCACCTGTTACTGTTGTACTTTTGTCAGTTAAGGTTCAGCCACATTACCAAACCACAGATATGAGTTTTTATTACATTTTAGAGAATGTCTCCAGTTTTATGGGGTTTGAATTTAGAAGGGGCAGGGATTTATCTTTAGAAATAAATCATAATAATAACATAAAGGTGAAACAGGTGTTGAAATCCTCCATCTGGTCCCATTTTATTTCAGTTTGTATCAAACAGCTGTAACTTTAATATCATAAAGACTTAACAGAACATACTGTAGGAAACGATGCCTGTGGCCCGTTCAGTCCTTGAAAATGAAATGGTGATCATGTTGGACCATTAAGTGTGACTGGAGCCGGTCGGATGATTGTCTTGGAATAACCGGGAACACGGTCCGCGTGCCAGCGAACAGATTGGTGAGAATTCAGTTGAACAGATTTTCCTCTCTGACTGACACCCCAGCTGTCACCGCCGCCGCTCCAAAACTGATAATTACTTCTCAAATGAGAAAGCGCCTCTTCATGCGTATTCATGGCAGCACGTTTGACCAGCGCATGTTCGACTCAGTGCACATGTATGTTTGTGTTGACAGGACGACGTGCCTCTGCAGGCCTTCGTGGTCCTGGTAGGCGGTGCGGTGGTGGGGATACTGATCATCACAGTAGAGGAGGTGGGTTCATCTACCGTCTGTTATTGTCAGGGCTGTTCGGAAAGACCATTAAAAACCTCACTTTGTTTTAGAGCAGTAACAAACCAAAATCAATAACAGTCTAGTCAGGGCTTAATGTGGCGTCCAAGGCAAGACTTTATATGGCCCCCTACATCGGCAATTTACAAACACTTACAAAAGAAATCAAAAAGTATTGCTTTCACCATTGTCTTTAATTTATAAGATAACATTGAACTCTGATCTCTGTGAATTTACTTTCTTCTTAGTTAGAGCAGATGTTCCAGTTACTGTCATTTTTCCTGTTTTTTTCTTCCCTCACTGCAAAAAATAATTTTTAAGAAAGTGAAAAAAATCCTTATTTCTAGATCATTTGTTTTATTTTTCTTCTAAATAGGAAAAAAGCTTGCCAAGAATTGTTTTTACATAAGTCTTCTTTTTTTTTTTTTTTTTTAAAATAGACAAACCTGACAAAGACTTTCCAGCTCATATCAAGGTGATTTTATTCCTTGTACTAAACACTGCCAACATTTCTATATTTTTTTTTTATTTTGTTTTAAAGCACTTTAGTTTTTAGTTCTGTTCTAAAAACTTAGACAAGAATTTTTTTCTCACTCCGCGGATTAATTTGCTCTATATAAGACAGTTTGTCCAAATTTAAGAATATTAGGCTCAGAATATTAGGCACAGAAAAAGATTGAGAACCACTGGGCTAATGGATGAGTCAGCTCTGAGTGTAGTGCTTCTGTTGACTGAAATGTTAATGCTCAGAATAAGGGTTTTCCAAAAACCTTTTGAAATTAGATGAAGTTTTGCAAGATTTAATTTCTAAGACTACATGTACTGTGTCCATTTTCCTGATATAACTATTACTTAGCAGTTTTGACAGTGATGAAAATGTTTCATATGAACATTTTCAAGCCAAAGTTTGTTTTATATAGTTAGAAATGTAAGTAACCGAAAAAACATAGAGCTCATAAGAGGTAAATGTAAATCCCATAGTCTTAAGGAATGATCATTATTCCATTTTTCTTTGGTTGAGACATTTGTAGTTGCTGTTTTGGTGCCATTGCTCTAGACCAGGTTGTCAAACATGTGGTCTGTGTACCAAAACCAGCCAACAAAGCTTCCAGTCTGGGCTGTGGGATGAATTAGCAAAGTACAAATAAGCATTAAATAAATATGACAAATTTTTTTCTTGGTTTAATTTGAAAAAAAACAATATTCCATAATACCTAAAATAATGACAATTCCAATGTTGCATTTTGGGGAAAAGTAGGCCAAATTTCATTTTTTTTTATTTTTCAAAAATCTTTTTTCCCTCCATTCACTTGTAATGGTTGAAATTTCACACATCTGTAGCAGTAAAACTATTGGTGGAATTCGTACCAAATTGGGTTTATAGATTGCCAGGGACCCACAATAGATGTCAATACATTTTGGGAAATGTAGATCGAAGTTAAGATTTTTTATGAATTTTATAAATCTTGTTTGTCTCCCATTTCTGGCTGAAATTTCAAATGTCTATAGAAACATAAATTTTGTTTCAATTCACTTCACACTTGGCACATATAAAGAGACAACTCATACACTGACATCAACACACACATAGACATGATGACATCAGCTGGATCGATGACAAAATAAGCTACAATACATGCGAGGGGCGGGGTTTGTTGTGCCTGGAAACCACTTTGGACATAATAAACCCGATTATAAGCTGTTTCCGTCTTCCTCAGGACATCGAGTACATCTGCGGCCGTTACAACATCGAGAACTACATCTACTTCAGCGAGCACCCATCCAATGAGCACGCCCGGCTCCTTCACTTTGTCCTCAACGCACGCTTCCAGCATTTTACCAAATACGTCCTGAAGGAGGTCCTGAGGCTGGCTCACATGTCCTGCCTGTACCACCGCTCATACCCCCCTGAACTCACCCAGGAGGTGGGTCCGGGGCGCAGAGGTCAGGTCCACTGCAGGGACACCAGGCCCTCAGTGGCCCTTTACAGCCTCTGTGCATGTCCACTAAACACTCACTGTCATTAGCGAGATGACCCTCACAGGACACGCTGCAAGAAATATCCAAAAACAGATGAGGATCAAACAAACCATTCAAGCAGTTATATAGTACATCACACATAAAAACTGGTAAAAAAAACAATGAAGATACAGAATTAACACAGTAATTGGAAGACATTTGCAGAGGTGGAAAATGTCACTTTAATCCATAAAGATCCAAACAGCCACCGCCATACCTACTGATCAACTCATTCTATCAATACATGTAAATAAGTTTTGTGAAATACAGTTATTCATCTTTTCGTGGTCGAATCCAATGTGACCCATTTGGATGTTCAGAGGCTTCATAGCTACCATAGAAACACCATCTTCTGCAACATTGATTCATCAGTAAAACCCATGGAATTGGATCAATGACAGTGGAAGGACACACTGAGTTTATGATCAGTTAATGATATATTTCACTGAGAAAGTCACTTATTCTTCAGTTTTCTCTGTTTTTGATAAAATAACCATCAAATTTAATCTGAGTTTTTATGAACATCTACATGATCAGTAAATGAAAAATATAGGAAAATACATCATTTTCACTGAAAAATGCAAAATAAATTGGGTAACATCATAATAAATGATGATAAATCATTTAAATCACATATTTTTACATTCAGTAAATGCAATATTTTACTGAAAAGTCACTTTTTCTTCAGTTTTCCTCTGTTTTTGACATAATAACCCTGAAATGTAATCTCAGCATGGTGATTAAATACATGACAGTAAATCAAACACAGGAAAATATCTGATTTTCAATGAAAACATGCAAACTACTTTGTCCTTTTTGGATATTGATGTTTCTTTCATTCATTCTCTGAACCTGCTTTATTCTCACTGGGGTCACGGGGGTCACTTGGAGCCTATCCCAGCTACTTAAGGGTGAAGGCGGGGTACACCCTGGACATTTCACCAGTTCA
>JAPTGZ010000017.1:28576106-28586378 GCA_029814645.1 Fowleria isostigma
TGTACAGGTGTGTAGAAATATTAAGTGTAAATATGCTTTAGATGTGTTTAAAACCGAACTGGAAATTGCTGAACCAGCTAGCACAGCATCTACCTCCAGCAGTAAAAATACCTGAAAATCTCCTAAAATCACTGAAATCATAATTAGACTGGCTAGTTAAGCTGTTAAACATCTAGATATGTCTATAATGGACAATAATAGAAATATTAGGTGTAAATATGCTTTAGATGTGTTTAAACCAAACTGGGAATTAGTCGTATGGACTACAACCACCGCTGCTGATGTCATACTCAAAGCAATGTTCGTCTGAAGTCTTGACCTTATTTGTGCAAATGTAGCTACATAACTACTTATAAAATGAAACAAACTAAGAGGAAATTTAAACAGGTTGTAGAAATCCACTTGATTTCAGCCAAAATGAAAATAAAGATAGATCTGCAACACCTGGAGGGTTCAAACTCAAACTTTATCTACTAGGGTCAAAAATACACAAATAAATGAACCAAAGGCTAATAAAAGTGGGTTTAGCAAAATATCACCCCTTTAAAGCAGCTCCTTTATTTCCTGCCTTTCATTATTAGACACACTGATTCATCCAGATGTGTTTCTGCTACTTCTTGTTGGGACTACTGTGGTCAGACACATCTGGATGAATCAGTGTGTCCACTAATAAAATACAGGAAATAAAGGAGTTGCATAAGTTCAGGAACCAGTGGGGTTGTATTTAGAGTCCATTATACTATGATGATATGGATGCTTAAGGTGTATTGATGATGGGGTGAGATGGCTCAGTGATAGATCTCTCACCTGCCGCATGGAAAGCCGGGGTTTGATTCCGGGCTGGACCAAAGCCCAGGTGTCAGGAAGGGCATCCTGACATAAAAAAATGTGCCAAATCATCAAGTAAATACTTGCTGTGGCGACCTCGAAAGGAAAAACAGCTACAGATGTTGGTGCAAACCTGTGGTAAATTAATGAATACATGATATTTTCAAGTGTTTTTGTCCTTTTATGTTTCTGCTCCATATTATCACTAACAGATATTCCCTCTGTTTGACCTGAAGGACAGCTGATCCAACCCCATAAACCAGGAGATACCAGAGCAGGAGATGAAGTGAAAGTATGCAGTGATGATCTACGGGCGCTTGTGTTGGTGTTTTCCGGTTTTGTTTGTCAGATGTGAGACTCTGTTGTGGCTGAAAGCACACGTCTGTTCTGTTATTTCTAAAATCCGACAAAACATCAGCGTGTTCCCTGGGCTTTTGTCTGAGGGCTGAGGTGCTGGGTGGGGCGGGGTGCGGTGTCTGTTTGGAGAGGGAGGGGGTTGCAGCTGATTTGAGGGCCCTGGTGAACACAAAGGGGCCAGGACCTCCTCCACACATGCCCCACACAATGCCCCGGCCCTAATGCTTGTAAATCTATTCACACATCCAGAGGCCAAAGATAATAACAAGCTGTTCAGAATGAATTTCTAATGCGAACACAGAAGCTTCACAAACCACCGGAAACCAGATCCTGGTTCAGCAGGAATTCAGATTTACAGTCGGATCACAAATGCTGCATGTTTAGCTCTGATGTTTTATTAACCCTCCGGTGTTCAGGAGTGTTTTTTACGCGCACTTCGCACTTTGTGTAAAAAAAACTTTTTTTTTTTTGACAATTTAAATAAGGTTAGAATTAAAAAATTTTAAAAAACTAAAAATTACAAGACTAACATCTGTCTCCAAAATGAAAAACACACTATTTCTCCCAGTATAACCACTGTTTTTGATCCATAAGCCATTAAGGCATATATCATGCTTTACTGATATCTGGGCTTCATTTCAGAGGTGAGTTTCTAAATTAATTTATTAACCACTTTTTTTACCCTGTGGCTGACCTTAATTTACAAAAATGAAATATAATTAGAACAGAAAAATAAATCAATATATAACATTTGATAGTTGGATTTATAGGTACACTTGACTTCTCTCTAAAAATATTGTCATTGTACCTTGGGATTCTGTTCTCTTTGGTTTTAGTTGGACCCTTTAATGGATGACGTGGTCCATCTTTAAATGTTTCCTCCATTAATGATCTCAGGTCAAATAGGAGCAGTGATATCGGCTGTATGAGGCTTTCACAGCTTCTATTTATAAAATAAATATTTTACTACATGATAAACAAATTGACTGTAGTAGTAAGTTGACTGTGGTAAGGTTGACTAACAAGATGTAAAATGACTTTGTTTCACTGATGATTAAGTTTTATAAAGTCATAACATTAGCTCACCTCAGAGTCTTACACTCTAGAAGCTCCACCCCTTTTGTCCAAATATGGTCACTTCAGGCACAAAAAAGGCAACAAGGCGATGGCCAAATCTCCAACTGCTGGTTCAGAAATCAATAGTTTTTCCTCCTTATATACATCACAATGAGTACATCCCCTTTGAAAAGTAAGATTTTAATCAATATCTCAATGAACATAACGACAGTTTAAAAAAATTGGACAAAATTGTTTCACTGTACCAGTCATGTGTACATAAACTTGCATGGCTTAATCTTTGAGGCAAGCATATGGCACTGGCAGTTCTATAGAACATTTTCTTAACTAAGAATATGATATGTCGTATAATGTCCCATAGAAAATGTTGATTCTCAAAGAAAACTAAAAGTTTTGTGACAAATCTGTTGGGGTGGATTCATTTAAGATGAGAACTGTACCTTTATATACAGTTAACAGATGGCTGACCTGTGATTGGTTATTACAGCTGTCAATCAGTTGTTTTTATGACATGGAATTTTAAAATTCTTCAAAAGCATGAGAACAACACATCTCCCTAAAAAAAAAATCTAAATCTCCTTTGGGATAAAGGTCCTGGATGTGAACTGGTCTGAACTCACTGGGAATAACATGTAAGAGATGCGTTTTTGTGTAATACCACAGCCAGCCACCAGGGGGAGATGGAGAAATTTGACGTAAAATTCAAACCACTCTCACAACACCCATATATCACGATTTGGCTAAAAATATGACTTTGGCAATTATGCTATGAGGCTAACTATATGTGTTATTTACCCATCATGCCATTGGTGCGCAAAAGCATCTGTAGGTGATCTGATGACAGAGTTGAGTTAAAACTTTTGCAGATCACCCTGTTTGTGTTTATTTCAGCCTGAGGCGATGGTGTCAGGTTGTTTTTTGTCTGTTTTGGGGTGAAGGTGTCGGAGTAGCTCGGTTCTGCAGATGAACAAAGGTCATCAGAGGTCGCAGCAGCTTGTCTCCTCACCGCTGCAGGAAGTGGAATAATTATGTAAATGAATGTGGATCCCCGGTGCTGCTGCCGGTCTGCTGGACACACACTGTCATCACACTGCGCTGACTCGTACAACCTTACAACAAGTTGGAGACGTGAAGATTTACTGAACACTTATAACACACACTCATCTGAGATGTACTTGTAGACGACTGGAGGCTGAGCCGAATTTTCTCCTTGAACCCATAAAAACCCAAATATCCACCAGAGACCAGAATTATTTACTTATATAAAATGTTAATTAACTGTTTATTCATTAAACCTATAAATCCACGTGAGTAATTGTTATAAAATAGTTTATCGTCTTTTTATAGTCATCAGATACAACCCATTTGGATGTTCAGAGGCTCTGTAGTTGCCGTGGAAACACAGTCATCTTCTACCACATTGATTTGTCAGTAAAACCCATGGAGTTTTTTCAATGACAGTGGATGGACACACTGGGTTTATGTTCAGTCAAAGAGAAATTTTACAAAAAAACAACTTTTTCTTCAGTTTTTCTCTGTTTCTGATAGGAAATAGGAATGTCCCGATCTAGTATAAACATCAGTATCAGCTGCTGGTCTGGATTTTTTAGAAGATTGGATTGCAGTTGCCCCCAACAACAAACATCTTGTCCCCTCAAATTAAAGTTCCTGATGAAGGGAAAAGGAAAATGATCTGCACAACATTGGGAGACTTAGAGAAATTAGTAAAGCGTCTTAAGTTTCACTTTCACTTTGTAAAGTTGTATAGTCTGTAGTTTAATACGTACAGTTGAAGATTAGTCCCATCTCCACATTAAATGTCTCTGCGAATTGATTGGACTAATTTTTTGGATGATATTAATCATTTTGGAATTCAATAACCATACAATCACGTTGCTAGGTTGACTACAAGTGCGGTATCATATTTGCTACATCAGGTTCTGAGACCTTTATCTAATCAACAAGATCAATACTTTTCTTAAAAACTTGTATGACTTGATACATGTTTTCTTCTCCCTGGTGGATTATCATCTCTTTCCAGCCAATAAAAGGGCTTTTTTTCCCCTTTTCAATACAGCCGCTAAATTAAATCATCTAACACACATTGAAGAAGAGAATTTATATTGTTATTCAGTTGAAAATTGAAAAAGGATTAAAATTATAGTGCCATTCCAGGGAAATAAAAAGGATATAAAAAGTTTTGTGTTAAAAAAAAACTACTGGAAATATTCTATATTTTCAAAATGTTACAGGTAAAATGTATTTTTGTATCTAAAGTTAATGTTGGTGACAAAAAGTTGCAAAAAACACCCAATGTATTGAATGGGATATCAAAAACATATCCTCAACAAAATGATATGGTGACATTTTTTGTTTGGATCATGTTTAAAAGGCTAATAAACATTTCAATTAAAAAAAAATTGAATTTTGTGACAAGTTTTTCATGGATTACAGGGTTAAGTTAAAAACATGAATGATGCATTTACTAGCTTCAGTCCCTAGATATCGGTATTAATATAACCTGCAGTTCACCATGGGTCAAGGTGCTGATAAATCATATTGGCCTTGTGGTGTTTCAGTTCTGAATTTTGGAACTTTTGGTAAATATGTGAAAATGAACATGTGTGAGGTGGGAAAGAACAGGTTAAACATGTCAGAATGCATCAGAATTAAATTAAGATGTAAAAATATGCGCTAAGCGTCCACTCTAATGCAAAACAAAGACGTATCGATCTGCTCATCCTCGACCTTCACAACATGACTTGACTTTAATTACTGGTCGTTTATGTGTGTGGTTGAGTGGAGGCCCCGGCTAATGAAAAGCCTGCAAAGCAGCAGGAGGAGGACGAAGAGGATGAAGAGGAGGAGGGGGAGGGATCTGCTGCCTATTCTTGTCTCTGGGTCAGGGCTGGGAGGAGGGGCCAGGGGCCAGTTGCCAGGGCCAACGGTGAGAGTGGCGGGCCCCCGGCTGACAGCGGCAGACTGTCGGGCCAAGCACCCGTCTGGAGAACAGGCCCGGCCCTCCTCGCTGAGCTGGCACGCTCAGGCGCAGCAGCCTGAACGAAGCATGACGAATCCGTGAAAGGACGGAGGACCAGGCCGAGCAGAGCCACACCTGAGACGGACAGGAGGAGGAGGAGGAGGATGAAGGACTTCAGCAGAAAATCAATCAAACTGTATTCATCCAACCTTTCACCCATAGGTAGATAGATAGGCTCCGACACCCTCACAACCCTCATGAGGAATAACGGGTTCTGAAAATGGATGCATGGATGGATGTCTTCATCCAACAGCAGATCAGTCCATTCAAAGACCCTGACAAAATCTGACTGACCAGGAACACAACTGAATGACAAAATAAAACTATAGGAACAACCAGTATCACACAGTACAGTCAATATTTATGACTTACATCACATCATCAGCATACAAAGACACTGACACAGAACATTAAGGTTGATGTCTTCAATGATTGGACAATGTTTTGTCTTGTTCACTTTTCTGAAGCCAGAAACTATGAAGATTTTTCAAATAGAAAGACTGAACGCGTGATTGAACAATTTCAAAGTGTCCATAAACAAGTCTGTGTGTTTACAAACATAGTGGTTGGTCACCCGGATTTTTCTGGAAATTTGTTGCTGCATGCATTGTGGGTAGCGTAGCTCCACATAGCCTGAGTAGCAGCAACAAAAAACGTTTACCAAGTTAAACCCAGTGGGCCTCATACACTAACATGTGTGTGAAAATGTTCTTACTTTGTACATTTTCATGACACCTGCATACCAGCCAGTTTTGTTCACACCATCTTGCATATGTTTGTGAATCAGAATTCTTCTACATTGAAGGGCATGCGCTCGCAATTTGTTATTAGCATACTACCATACCCCCATTTCTCCATATAAAGAGAGTATTTTTAATATTTCCGCTGTCCGTTTTGTTTTAATACATTTTGGCTGTTAAATTTCATGATAATTAGAATGTTAATTAAATCTCTTTTTAATGAATGTGGTTTTATATGCTCTGCATGGACTTAAAAGATTTGTGTTTGCACTTTCTAAGTCAGTTCGACCATCCTCATTTGTGCGGACACATAGTCTGAGGCAGTTCTAAATTTGTTCACAGATTAAGAACAAATTCCATTGAGAAAATATTGATGAATCCCAGATTAGTGCGTCAAACAATTGTACACAGAGTTTACGCACAGATTTGTGAGTATGCACTGTCTATGAATGAAGCCCAATGGGTTTTCTCTGTGTGGAACTCCGCTTCCCACAAGGCTTACATTTACGGAAATGCTTGTTACCTACCGCTATGTTTGTAAACACACAGACTTGTTTATGGTGGAATTCACTTCAAAATTGTTCACCATGAGGGAAAACATTAAAGTGCGTAATCACAGAAAGACATACTAAAGCTATGACTTGAGTTTTGCAGAGTCAATAAAAAATTTGGTAACAAAAGTCATCCGCAGCTTTAAGATTTTGGGTTCTCTTCCATGAACTGCATGTTTGAAACCTCCCCAAAGTGGCTCAATGATACTGAGGTCAGAGGTCAGGAGAATGAGATGGACACCTAGAACCTTCATTTTTTTCTGCTGTACCAATGACAGGTCGACATGCTTGAGTTTTGAGTCATTGTCATATTGGAACATCCATGACCATCCCATGCGCATTCTGTCAAGGTATGTAAACTTATGAGCACAACTGTCATTAATATTCAACCATCTGTGATTGATAATTCCATTCAATTTTATTCATAGAGCCCGATTTTACAACAACCTCACAGGGCTTTACAGAATGTATTGAATAAGCAAACAGTCAAGCTTAGCTTAGCTTTGTTTAGCTAAGCTAGCGAAAGTACATTAGCCTTTGTAACTTCATCTTTGCATTTAGCATCCACTCAAAATAATACAATATTCTTCTTTTCAACACCAATTTGAAACCAGGCATTACGGTCAAAATTGCTGGAGAAAAAAGCTAAAGTCATATCTGATGACCATGATGAATAAATTGTATTTTATACTAATTATTTACATTATTGATAGGATGAATGGATCAACAGATATTAAACAGTTTACATCAGTAGATAGCTTTGGTCACCGGGGGCTGTTTGGGTTATTGTAGGTTAATTAAATTATGTTTCATTGAGCTGATTCCCTATATATTCACTATATTAATAGTTACAACTGAATAATCTATCAATACCCATACTAGTTTCTATTTACTTTCCTTGTTGTGTGTCTTATGTCCATCCAGGTAAACGACTCAGGTGTCCTCCAGCTGTCTTCACACTGAGCCCCCTGTGAACGGACTCATATTTAAGGCCAATTATCTCTCTGAGGGGGGGTCGTTGTAACTGCAGGCGAGCGTTTGAGTGTGTTAGAGGAAGGTCAGCGCCGCTGATGGAGGCTAATTAATCCAGTGATGCTAAAGAGGCAGTGGAGTGTGATTCACCTGGTGCGTTACCATCACAGGAATGTCTCCTTCCTTCAACTCAAGGACATTTGTGTTTCAAAGCCAGAGAGCATGCTTGACCTGCTTTACCAACACTTCAAAAACGAAAAAAGGAAAAAAAAAAACCGGGAATCTTCTCCACTTCAATTCACCTGTATTTGGTGAGAAATACAGACTGGATGGGGGTCAGACGGATTCAAGGTAAGAGAAAACGTACCTCTGTTGACATCACCAAACAACAACACCCACCAACAGATCTGTCCTTAAACCATGCACATGGGGATTTCAGAAATTATGTCGCATTCTGACACTGTCTTTTTAATGCAATAAATTCACCATTTAATATGACCTAAAATGCCCATTATCTACATCCAGAAATCTAAGGCAGACCTTTGTTGTTTTTGTAGGCTTGTAATGGGCATTAATCTCTATTTATAAGCAGATATATGCAGGAAATATGTGCACAGTATTACACAAGATAATACTGAAACGCGCACACACACACAACACCAAAAAATTAAAAATAAGCAGGTTCTGCAGATAAAGTCTGTATTTAGTGTGATTTCCATTTACAGTAGAAAAACTGGAAAAAATTCTTAGACCACAGTATGTTTTCTTCAATTTCTTGTTCATTTTAATGCCTGGTACAATGAAAGGTACATTTGTTTAGACAAATATCATGATAAAAACAATGGAGACACAGATATGAGGACTAGTTGAATATAAGGATGTGAATGGTGTTAAATTTAGGTGGATGGATGGATACAAACCAATAGGATATCAGAATGGGATATGTTTATACTTCTTTACATTCACTCTATCAGGATGGATCCATTGATCTGATAAGTTTTATTTATTTGAACGATAAACAGAAGGACTGAAATCAAGAACAAATGAAACAGGAGTAATGAGGACATTTGTAAAATGGAAAAAATCAGCTGAAAAATAATTACTCCAGTAAAGTATAGATAACCAAAATGTATACTTAAGTAAGGTAAGGACGTATTTGTACTTTATTACTTGACACCTCTAAATATGGTATAGGGTCTGATATATGTATATATAAGGTGTATAAAATGTCACTGTACATAGTACAACAGAACTGTTATAATATGGTTTCTAACTCTTTTACTTTTGACTTTTCGGAGCCTGTACCTTGCCATTTTTACTCCATTACCGTCTGTTTTTACCCCAGTAAACCCATCAACCTCAAGACAAAGGAGCCATTATGTTCAAAATGTGCATCCACTTCCGGTCCTGGGAGTCATTTCTGCAGCGCTCTGTTGTGTCCTCTAATGCTGACAGATAACGACCTGCCAAAGGCCAGGACAGGTTTTTGTTTGAGGTGAGGGTCTTCTCGTCATGCTCTGCCATTGCAATAATCCCCCAGCCTGCAGCTCCATTAGGCAATGAAACAAGTTGTCGGACTGAGGGTGTGGAGGGGGTTAATCTGCCTGCAGGTCCTCAGTAAAAGGCCTCAGCTGCCACCGTCCAGACCTTTTGAAACCTCTGTCAGTTTATGGGGACTTCAGACGACCCCTTTTCTCTGACCCTTATTGATTCAGGTCTGAGCCGCGCCCTGTTCAACTCCCCGAACACCCGCCCACACCGTCTCCAAACGGCCCGAGCCCTCCAGCTACAGCGCCGGGGTGCTGTAACGTTTCAATTACTGATGCCTGTCATTGTCCGAGGCCGACAGAAGTGATCCATCTGCAACCGAAAGTAGCCCCGGCATCACAGTTTGACACAGGACTCCTTTTATATGGAAAACCGCAGGAGGGAAATCTGCAACAGTTTCAAAACCTACACCTCCAAGGCGCTTTCCAGTGAATATTTTAGCTTTTATGCCATGCTTTTGTAGTGGAGGTCAGGCATCAGGAACAAGATGTAGATTGTGGAAACTTTGTCATATTTATTTCCAAGAAAAATATAACAATATCATACCATCAGGCATAAACAAAGTAAATAAACAGCGTTGAATTACATAGACTACATCCATACAATGCTAATATACCATGTAGCAACACTGTCACTTGCTAGCATGAGAACAGACGTACTAGGCAGCATGGACACGTATGGCATAATAGCTAATTAACATTCCATAATACTACAATCACTTTTGTTTTATTCACGGACAAAAGGTATTCTGGGATAATACATACACATTAAGAACATTTATATTTAATACACTGAACTATACTGTTATGTCAATGTCCACCAAATCAACAGATTCATAAAAGCATGTGCGGTTGCTAGCGGAGTTTACAGCTAGTAACTTAGCTTACTCTATGTGGCCTCGTGATCAGAAGTAAAACATACATAAACTTTAAATCACTACTCATGAGTGTAGCCAAAATATCACACTGCATAAAAAATTATCTGGCACTTGTGATATGTCAAGGTTTTCTATCTAATTATTGTTTTACTGTTCAGAAATATACATAGCATTGGAAAGTAACGTGTACAGTCCGTAACGTGCTCGGATCTGGAATCAAGTACACTGCAGGGTTCTCGCCAGAATTTTTTCGCAGCGTAGGGGCATCAGTGGGCGCGGCGG
>JAPTGZ010000017.1:28628912-28643755 GCA_029814645.1 Fowleria isostigma
ACCGTCAGGTGTGCTAGAAGTGGGCTACATCTAAAACATGCAGGATAGTAGATCTCGAGGACCAGGGTTGGTGACCAGTGATGTATATAATATATAACTCGGCTTTGAAATGGAAAAAAATTGTGCATAGATGAGACAAATACTTTTCTCATTTTGTTTTGGTTTGATGTCTGCTGACATGGAGACTGAAGAGTTGTCTCAGTGTGTGGAACAGATTAATAACTGATGCTTAAAACATGATCTGAATTCTTAATAAAAATGTGTCCAGGCTCCTCGGGCAAAAATGAACCAGCAGCGTTCTCGACGGTTCCGTGCGTCCAAAGAGGGAGTGGAACTGGCCGAGGAGAAGCAGCGCATGAGGGAGGAGATCCTCCAGAGAGGTGAGTCTGGTTGAGGGTTTACATCAGAGAGAAAACCTGATGATACATGAGGTGAATATAAATTTTATGATACTGTATCAATGTGTAATTTACAGTTTACATGGATAGATGTGTGTTTATTTTGTGTTCTGATAATGAAACAAAAATGTACACCATGATCAGGACTGTCTGATGTTTGGTTTTCAGTTTGGAATGAAACCTAGAGCTGCATGATTTGATTTAAAAAAAAAAAAAAAAGCATACATTATGACAATATTATTTCTTTTTACTGTTATAAAGAAGAATGTTTCTGAAGACATATACATGTGTCTCAAATGACACGTGAACTTCAACGAGCCTAAAAATTAATTGACTGAAAACATGCAGTTTCATTTTAAAAATAACTTAAAATTGAACGAATATCAACAATAAATGTGTTTTAAAATGGAAGAATTTCTTTACATTGGATTTTCTCACTTCTTTGGTAAATGAAGCAAATAAAACGATAAGAAAAGCCAAGTAAAAAATGTAAACAAACATTTGAACAGAAAAGTAAAACATTAAGGTGTAGTTATTAGGGGTGTAATGGTACAGAAAAGTTTTGGTTTGGTAAGTTTTCGGTACAGTGAAGGAGACCGGGGGGGTGGGTTCTCACTACTGAATACAGAACAGTGATGTGAATTTAAGCTCTTTTCATTGATTCGGTGCCTTTGTTTTTAGTTCACCTAGAAGAGTCGACTCTTTTGTCTCTAACTCCTCTTCATTTGACCACTTTAACTTTTTGTAATTTAGTCTAATTTTGTTGTGTTTTGGCGTGTGATATATGTACATACATCTAACTTAAAACTGTTTGATAAATGTGTTATATTGAAGTAAAATTACGTTTTAATATTAAATTGCTGTATTTAATTGTATGAAGCTACTGACACACAAAGAAAACACACATGGAAGACATGCATGTATTAAAATGCATCCAGATACTACAGATACTTTGTACCATACTCCTCTCTCCTTTCTGCTCCTCCTGAGTGTTTTGTATACAGTTTTTAATGAACTGTGTAGCCCCTCCCCCTGCTTGGTGGTCTGATCATTCTGTCTGTAAAAGTAAATTAACGGCTTGTTAACAGGAGTCAGTGTACATCATTCACCTTGAAGTGCCGGGTCTATGTACAGCTCGTTCATGAACGACACATCACTAATGCCGAAAGTGAAACTTAATGGGCTTCGAACGCCTGCTTCTGTGCCGCGTGGTGCCACACAACGCACCGACTGTATGCGTTCTTCACATAAGCTACATGTATTTATTTAGTACATGCTCGTATTGAACTGAAGCACCAAAATGTTTTAGTACCAACATGCGCACTGTTACAGCCCTGATAGTTATTATTCAGTTTAGATTCAAATTGTTAAATAAGCAGTTGTGTTGTAATTAAAAATGAACAAGCTGGGTTATGTTGGAAAACACCGAAGTATTAAATCCTCAGATTTTGAGAAAACTGAGCTGAATAAACCTGTTGGTTTATACTTGTACACCTTCTGGGGGTTGTATGTCAAGACACTCTCTCATTCATGTTTTTTTATTTTAATACAACCACATACATAGAATGGATTATTTATACTTATCATATATTATTTATGCAATAATAAATAATCCGCTCTATGTATGTGGTTGTATTTCGAGACCCTCTCATTCATGTGTTTGTTTTTTTTCCAGGCGGGTACCTTCCACCAGAGGAGATTAAAGAGAGGTTTGACAGTAACTGCATCACTCCAGTGAGTCAGATCTGACCCGTTGTGAACATACGTCTGTGTTGTTGTGTTTGTTTGTGCCTGAGTTTCATTCACCTGTCTTTGTGTAAATGTCCTCAGGGTACAGAGTTCATGGACAACCTGGCACATTGTCTCCGTTATTACGTCGCAGACAGACTGAGCAACGACCCGGGATGGAAGAACGTCACAGTGAGTGCTTTTGTTATTGTTATCATAAGTTGAAACATAAATCATGAATAATAACCTTTTCAAATCTAGTGTTCCTCTGTGTTTCTTCACTCTGTTCCATCTCGTCCATGTTCGTTGCAGGTTTTCCTCTCAGACGCCAGCGTTCCAGGCGAAGGCGAACACAAGATCATGGACTTCATCAGGAGACAGAGAGGTACGGCTGGATTTGATCAGAATTATAAAACACAAACAGAACGGCGTTTTATGAACTGAATGTTGTCTCTGACTCCGACAGCTCAGCCCAACCACGACCCCAACACACACCACTGTCTGTGTGGAGCTGATGGTGAGTCAGTTTTTATCCCTATTTTCTTAAATGTAGACTGTTTGATCACATCTGTAGAATTAGACGTAAAATCAAATTATTTAAGACTGAGGCTCAAGATACGTATGAATGTACAGCCTGTAGGAAACAGAATCTCTTTAATAAAACACTGTGAAGTTCAACCCACAACTACGAATCAAAACTGTTGAGTGCCGGACTTGACTGTCTCCTCCTTCCTCCTACTCGTTGATCAGCTGATCTCATCATGCTGGGTCTGGCCACCCACGAGCCAAACTTCACCATCATCCGAGAAGAGTTCAAACCCAACAAACCCCGCCCCTGCGCCCTCTGTGGACAGATGGGCCACGAAATCAAAGACTGCCAGGGGACAGCCCGAGAGAAGCAAGGGGAGGTGAGGAAGGGGGATGGGTGGTTTAGAGGTGACAGGAAGTAGAACCAGACACATTATATGGACAAAAGTATGTGGACACGTTGAATTCAGCTGTTTGTTTTCTAACAGGGGTCTGGGATACAAACGATAATGACTAATGGTTATGATCAGGGTTCGTACAGGTGCTTGAAATCTTTGAAAAAAAGCTTAAATTTCAGTGCTTGAATTTTGGTGTAAGTGCTTGAAAGTGCTTGATATTCTAACTCTGTGATGTTATTTATTTATTGTAATATGAACTCAAACCAAAACTACTTACAGAGGTGATACAGTTGGAAAAATGAACCTTTATGTCATTAAGTAAATTCCCAGGTGTTCTCAGGTCGACTCCTGGAACATTTTTATCTTAATCTTTGTCTCAGTGCGATTGTGTTGGAAGAACTGCAAGTATCTTCCCTTTTTTGGATAAAACTTTGTGTTTTCCTTTTAGTTTCTAAACTTTTTATTATTATGAAACAGAATTTTAGATGTTTATACATGGTACAATATACGTTATTGTGATAACAATGAAATAATTAATCCATATGTATTCCTGTAGATATGGATTTTAGCCATAAGTGGAAAAATTAGAAAATGACCCTTAAAAATACTGGAATTTGACCTTGAAAATGAATCAATGCTCCATTAGATAGTTTATATTGGGATGAATAGCATTGCATTAGTTAGTTTGGTTTAAATTGTTAACTTTGTTTTTAAAATACCTCAGAAGCAGTTCTGATTTAATTTCTCTCAACATTGATTTTTTTATTTATTTATTTATTTTTTATCCATGGCTATGATTTTATTTTAAGTGTTCTACCTTAAATTTCTAAAATCTTTTTCATGCTTTGACTGCAAATAATTTTCTTCCGCAACTAACCATCTACTTTATGTACATCTCACTTCAGGAAGAAACATCTCCCATTAAAGTTTAAGGAAACTGACAATTTTATCTCAAATCCTCATGAACAGGACATTTTTCAGCTGTAGACATGATGTGGCCCAATATTTTTGTTCATATAGTTTATAAATATCAGCATTAAATTATTATTTACAGTCAGAAGATAAAAACAATTTTAGAAATTTGGAGGTAGAACATTTGGAATCAGTAATGGATTAAAAAAAAATAATAATGTTGAGAGAAATTTAGTCAAAACATCTCTGAGGCATTTTGGAAAAAAAGATAAATTTAAACCAAAGTAACCAATGTAATAATATTTATCCTATAATATAAAACTATATTATACATTTTTTATTATTTTGTATCTCAGACCCTTGTTAGAAAAGAAACACCTGAATTCAACTTGTCCACATAGTTTTATCCATATAGTGTAAAGGCAGAGCGTCTTAGCCAACAGTAAACATCCTATTTTTATAATTTTCTGAACTTTTCTGTGTCATTTATCTGTTTAATCTTGTCTCTTTCAGCATGATGAGTTTGCCGACTCGATGCCGGTGTCTGAGCAGGAGTTCATCTTCATCAGGCTGTGTGTGCTGCGGGAGGTTCGTTATTTCATCTGTATTTGGAAATAGAAATACTTTATTGATCCCAAGGGAAATTTAGGAATCCAGCAGCAGTACACACACAAACAACACAGAACACAATAAATACAACTGCAGTTACACAAGATAAAAAAAATCAAAACAGAAAACAGAACACCCTCTTACATCAAGGCTATATAAAAGACTAAAAACTAATAAAGAGTTTCTTGAACCACTGTCAAAACCAGCCTCCACTGTTGATAAAAGGGAAAGACTGAGGCATTCAAATCTCACATAAAACCAGGTTTATTCAGACAACACAGTTGAGCGAACATCTCTGATCACATTCTACATATTTACCTGCACACAGATTTTTTTTTTCTCAATGTGTTTAAAGTAGTTGTGAAGTAAGTGGCCTTTTACATACGTCACGGAAAAAATGATTAGACCACCCTATGTTTTCTTGGTCATTTTAATGGTACAACTAAAGGTGCATTTGTTTGGACAAATATAATGATAACAACAAAAATATCTGATGGTAGTGTCATTTTAAAACTGATATCTATCCATTTTCCATGGTTTTCTTGATAATAACCAAAATCACATCAGTTCTTACATTAATATCTATGACATTTATTGACAAAAACAGTGCTTGTACACATTCCATGTTTTCTTTTCTGTTTTATTCACATGATACACACAAGAGTTAGAACTAGATTGCATAACCATTGTTTTTGATGATCTAATAATTTTTTCCATGACTGTATATGTATCAGTGGGGGGAGGAGCAGCCGTCAGTTGCCTTCGTTAACCCCTGCTCATCTTCTGTTTTCAGTATCTGGCCAGAGAGCTGACCATGGCCAGTCTGCCGTTCCCCTTCGATTTTGAGAGGAGCGTCGACGACTGGGTCTTCATGTGCTTCTTTGTGGGAAACGACTTCCTGCCGCATCTACCGTCACTAGAAATCAGGTTGGGTTTGGTCTCCAGGGTTCGTACGGGTGCTTGAAATCATTGAAAATGCTTGAATTTCAATGCTGTGTTTTCAAGGTCTGAAAAGTGTTAGAAAATGTTTGCAATTATAAACACTTACAATAGATTAGATTACATTAGATTTGATTAGACTTTATTGATCCCATAACGGGGAAATTTGGTGGTCAAGGCAGTAACAGAATAAAGTGCATGTATAAAGATAGTGCAGAAGATTAACTATATAAAATAATAATAATAATAATGATAGTAATAAAATTCTAAAAACTACATAAATATTTACAACAAAGTGGAATAGCAGTATGTACATGCATAAAGAGAATTCACTCATCACTTTCTTTCAGGGAGGGGGCCATAGATCGACTTGTCAACATCTATAAAGACGTCGTCCACAAAACCGGAGTGAGTGTCATCACGAGTCAGAGCAGTAAATTCACACAGGCATTCTGGGAAATGAAGTCACTGACTAGAGCAGCTTCATTGAAGTGTTATGTCTCATGGATGTTGATCGATGTTATGACCTGGGTTTTGTATTCAGGGTTACCTGACGCAGAATGGATACGTCAACCTGGAGCGAGTGGAGATGATCATGCAGGCGGTGGGCGTCGCCGAGGACAACATCTTCAAAAAGCGCAAAGAGGATGACGTATGTTCCAGATGATTCCAACAAACCCTTAATCCCAAACCCTTATTCGACCGTTTTCACAGTAGATGTTTCGTTTTGTTAAAACAGAGAAAATACAGGTTATAGATTAGATTGACTGGACCATGAGAGGAGAGCTTTTTCATCAGAAACTAAACTCAAGCCTGAAAATGAAATCCAGCCACTGTTGTGTGCTTTTTAACATTTTTTTTTTAACAAGCCTGTTATAGAAAAGAATTGATGTAATCAGTCTTCGCGTCTGTTTAGTTTAACATCTCCTGTTTAGTTTAACATCTCCTGTTTTCTAAAGCACAAATATGATCCAGTTTCACTCTCCAGTAAAGTCTGAAGTTGACAGTACAGTTTTGAAATAATTATTAGACCACCAAAAGATTATCACTTCTCCTGCGAACAACTAATTGGTGTGATAATATCTGCAGTGGCAGGAATAATAACACAAATAGTAATAATTGTAAATTAAATTAGGTTTACTGCATATGTGTAGAACTCTCACTGAGAATCGTGTGATTGTTTAAATGTAGAAAGAAAACTGAACCAGATGAGTGGAGTCAAAAAATAGTGAAACTTTAGGAGTATTTTAATATTATCCATGTCAGAGCAACTCGATTGTTACTGAATTCTTTTTGAAATGTGTTTTTCAGGAAGGGTTCAAAAGACGAATGAAGGAGAAAAAGAAGAGGATGAAGGTGAGTAAAGCAAAATATATGTATATATGTATGTGTGTGTGTTTTTTATATATATATATATATATATATATATATATTACGATTTTAAACTCACCCTCTCTGGTAAATGCATGTAATCCAAATATATACATCTTTAATTTTCTTTAAAACCAATTGGACTTAAATGCTGTGTTTTCCGTCATTGAGATGGAGCAGCAGGGCCCTGCCTACCTGACCACAGGCCAGTTCGCTCCCCACGCCCTGGGGAGGAGGGGCCAACCAGAGCCTGTCCACAACGCCCGACACCAGGCTTTCAACATGCGGATGCAGAACATGGAGCAACACAACCGGGTACAAAACAGCGGATCAGTCTGACACATTTCTGTACTGAAATCTGTTGTGATCTGAACTAACACGGGATAGGATTTGTCACTGTGTGTGCCATAAAATTAGGAGCACTACAACAGTCAACAACGTTATTGAAAAATGCAACAATATAAATAAACACAGCTATTTCAGAAAATAAGAACAGAGCAAATATCAAAATATATAAGCTAAAAAAAGACAAAGTAGAACATAACATTTTTTACAAAAGTAGAACAAGTGGTGCCAGATACAACAAACCCCACCCCTCGCACATATTGTAGCTTATTTTGGCATCCATCCAGCTGATGTCATCATGTTCTGCATGTGCTGATGTCAACAAATCAATTGTCTCTATATATGTGACAAGTCTGAACTAAATTGAGACAAAATTGATGTTTTTAGAGACATTTGAAATTTCACCCATTTTAAAGCAATACTAGATTAATTTTATACTTTCAAACTATATTTTCCACATCATTTTGGAGGTATAACGACTCACAATAGGTTTAATTACACTTTGGTCATCACTCTACAGCGTCTCTGTGTCCTTCACTGGCACTGCATAAGTTCAGGATACCTACCCATTTCCCAAAAAAACTACAATTAAACTGCTTTCTGGCATACGTCACATACCATGTTCACCTTGAGAGGCTGAGGCAGGTAAACAAAGTTTGGAGTGAGGGAAAGCTACAGGTAGGCTAACAGTCATGGCTGAAGCAGCAAGAAAAACAGGTAGAAAAGAGGGTAAGGGTGTTATCTGAAGACTCAAAGAAAAGAAAGGGTTACAGTGATCAAATAAGAGTCCGGACGTGAACTGAAAGCGGTGGAGGGATGACCCACCGATGGAGGTACATACTGGCTTGATGAGCGTTCATGTTCACTTTTGTGGAATAAAAGAGACGAACTCCGGTGGAACGTTCACTTCTAAAAGGATGTTAAGGAGTGTTATGTCATAGTTTTCACCGACACACAGAACACCAAACAGATCCACAACTCCAAACTCACCGGAACCCCGGTCCGACTGAACTATAATACTAAAGTAACAGGTAAAACACAGGGAGGAGGGGTCTGTGTGTATATGAATAAATGAATGATACGTCAGCTTTGTTATGTTAGCATTTTTACTTTTACTTTCTAAAGGAAATGCAGATTCACCGTTGAATGACTGTAGAGAACACAGACTATCTCAGCGGAGGATCTGAACTTTATATTGGGTGATTTTAATGATGTCTCACTGATGAAGACCCTAGTACATTTCTATCAGCATGTCTCCTATCTTGCCTCAGGAGGTTTACCGGCATCAAATGCATGAGTATTTTTTATGACAGTTGTTACAGACAATACCGTTTATTGACTTTAGGAGGATCCCATGAACAGAATCCCATCTAGTGCTGCTTTAAGTAAATGGGAATGATTCAAAGCTCAGTCCATAACTCACCTGGAAAGTTTCAGAACACATGGCAGCCCTTTTTAGAATATTTTGAAGATGGATTTAATGCTCATTAGATTAACAGTTTAGCATCCTAATCTCTGAAACATAAAGTAAGAATATGCCCTGTAACAGTTAATATTTATGTTCCTTTATCACATAATGGAAATGGGTGATGTTTGTTCTGTTACATATGTTTTAAAGTAATAAAAACATTTTAAAATAAAAATAAATGGGGAAAATTATTTCAAAAAAATATTAAATTTATTAAATGTTGGAACTTTGACCTACCTCTCTCAAAATGTAATCAGATCTATTCTGGACCACTGGTAATCTATAAACTAGGGATGATCCGATCACCTAATCGGAAATCGGGCCCGATCACTTGGTTGGAGACGAAATTAGTATTGGGCGTTACGTCCCGATCAGGACTCAGATATATATGGACAGTTATTTCCATGCCTTTTTATTAGACCTGGAGTTATGCGGTGGCACAGAGTGAGCCCTCTCCTCCACACAAACGGCAATGCGTGCACCATGACCACTTGGCTACAGTGACACTATTGCCTAAATGCCGTTGAGTGGCAAAACACAGAAGCATCTTGAAGGTAGTTGTATGAGTGTGTGTGCGGTGTGGAGGTATTTTGAAGTGGATGACAAAAACCTTGCAATTGCCAAGTGTGACAGGGCCTTTGAGGAAATCTTACAAGAGAGGCACTCACAGGTCCGGTCCGTGAGTACCACATCAGCTCAGGTGAAAGCGTACCTCTGAGCAAACCATCCCCGAGCATGATAGTTTCCCCCTCCCCCTGCTGTGCACACACACACAGTGAAGTGCAGGTACCTGCCCACACCCACATGGAGAAGAGAGGAGAGATCGTAGCACCATTTGAACCGAATGAGCACATTGGGATAGGAGTAAAATGTTGGATCACTCCCAAAATCGAATTGATTGTTCCTTGTGTCATTTCCATCATGTTCTGAAAATTTGGTCAAAATCTGTCCAGTAGTTTTTGCGTAAAGTTGCTAACAGACAGACAGACAAATGCCGGCAAAAACGTAACCTCCTTGGTGGAGGTAATAAGGGACATCCTGGATCCGTTTCTTGTGCTTCTTTATTTTTTTTATTGTATTATAGAAGTATCAGATCGGGACTCGGTATCGGTTCAAAATCAAATGACTTGGACTCAGACTCGGGGGCAAAAAAAACTGATTGGGACATCCCTACTATAAACCCAATTTGGTATGAATTCAACCAACAGTTTTGCTGCTTGAGTGTTAACAAAGAAACAAACAAACTGAACCAAAAATAATACCCCTTGCCTCCCCTTTGGAGGGCGGGATAATAGGAATAGAGTTGTCGTAAGTACAATATAATAAAAAAACAGACATAAGTAATGTCGAGGTGTAACGTGGGGATGAATTGGGTTTTAATAATGCTTGTTTTTTTTTTTTTTTTGCTTCCAGGATGCTGCTCAGTCTCTGAAGGCCATGATGAGGAACACTGGTAATGTAAGTGGACTTCTTTTTAAATTTGAACATAAATGTTGATGGTTTTTCAGAACCAAAAAATACTTTTTTAATCCCTGGGTGGAAATGTGTCTGTTACAGTTTCTCCAAAACAGTTAAATGTAAGGACAGAAACGACACAGGAGCAAGAAAAAATATAAATAATAAATAAGTAACAATGAACGTACAAGAGATTTACATGTGAAATAGAGATTTACAGATGTTGACAAGGAATAATAATAATAATAATAATAATAATAATAATAATAATAATAATAATAATAATCCTAGATGGAAATTAGAAATAGAATCCAGAGTGTCTAACCCTCAGAGGGAGGAGTTTTCTGCGTGGAATTGTTGTTTGTGGCTTTTATTACAGTGAAAACACCAGAATTTAAGTTGAGATACGAGGCCACTGGTCCTGTTTTTCTCAAATAAAGGTCTAGAAAAGTCTGATCACTCACACATCAATCATGACCTGTCAGTCACTACACGACCATTTTATGGCAGTTACTGCCTCCGCCAAGGAGGTTATGTTTTTGCCAGGCTTTGTCTGTCTGTTAGTTTGTCTATTTGTGTGTCTGTCTGTTAGCAACTTTACGCAAAACTACCGGACGGATTTTGGGAATTCCAGGATTTTTTTTAAAGGATTCTTTCACATTGGGAGATAAGACCATTGTTGGCATTTAGCATAACTCCAAAAAAAAAAAAAATAGGGCACTGATACAAATAAATGTAGGATTATTACTTTATTGTGAGTCACAATATGGCGGCAACTATCATGCTTGGCAGAGGTCTGTGCTCTCCAAATGCTTTTCTAGTTTGAACTGCAGTTATTTTGTGTATTCCATTGTAATCCCAGTAAACCTGTATCCTGATGGGGTCAATATCATGAATCTGTCCTTATCCTCAGACTCTGCACTGAACACATTCACTCACTGACCTGCTACCTTGTACAGAACCTGCTTCAGAGCCACTCAGGTGTTCATCATGCGTTACCATGGTGATTTCCCACCACTAGGATGCTGAAAACTCAGGGTTAAACCTAAAGTTGCTGTAACCCCCAAACTGTCCTCATGATACCAGCCTCTGTTGCATTAATCATTCAACCCAAGGATAAAGAGTTGTTTGTCCTTGTAAATATCCATGTTTATTTCAAATTCACGCTCTCAGACAACACTTCATCAGGAACTATAAAGCAGAAACTGTCTCTGTTCATGGTCACTTGTCTATTTAAGCTCTTAAATTTTATGCTGGTGGACAACACCAAACATCCACCGACAACGGGTGGTCACATATTAACACATGAATAAGACGAGTACAAGGAGTTTCGAAAAAAGAGGAGGATAAGTATCCAAGCGGACTGCAGACACTGAGAATGTTCTCTACTGTTGGACTGTGTAATACTAAAGTTTACAGTAGCAGATAATCCACCCAATTAAATCACTTTATTTTTTTGTAGCACATTCAAACAAGACTGTTCCCAAAGTGCTGTCAAAACAATAAAACAAATAAAAGAAAATAATATACAGTAAAAGTAATAAATACGTACATAAAACTACAACAATGCTAATTAAAACAGGAATTTGACTTGACAAATCAGGACCATTTCCAGTACCTGCAATTAAGAGATTTTTATTATTTAAATAAAAAAAAAAAAGCACTGTATTGATTAGAATTTGAAATACTGTGTTGATCCTGAGGGAAATTTAGGAATCCAGCAGCAGTACACACACATAAAATACATAGAACACAATTAATACAACTGCAATTATACAAGGTAAAAAACACCCTCTTACACTTAAAACTATATAAAAAAATAAAAAGTGACCAAAAAAATGTCGAGTTCAGATGGGATAAAATACTGCTAAAAATAAATAAAATAAGATAAAATGAAAATAGGCAGAAATAAAACTTAAAAAATCACTCGGAGAGCACAGACCTCCGCCAAGCATGATAGTTCTTTCCATATTGTGACTCACACCAAAGTAATAATCCTACATTTATTTGTATCAGCGCCCTGACTTTTTTTTTGTTGTGGCGTTGTATGCACAAATGCCGAAAATGGTCTTATCTCCCAATGTTAAAGAATCCTTTAAAAGAATTCTGGAATTTCCTCAAAATCTGTCCAGTAGTTTTTGCGTAAAGTTGCAAACAGACAGACAGACTGCCCCGGTACCTGGCCCCTCCCCCTTCCTCACACACACACACAGCTCAGTGAAGCGCAGGTAGCCCCACCCACATTCTCATGGAGGCGAGCAGAGATCGTACCTAGGGTCATTTGAACCGAATTAGTGCATTTGGACCCGAGTAAAATGTCGGATCACTCCCAAAATCAAGTTGATTGTTCCTTGTGTCATTTCCATTATGTCCTGAAAGTTTCAGCCAAATCTTTCCAGTTGTTTTTCCGCAAAGTTGCTAACAGACAGACAAATGCCGGCAAAAACATAACCTTCTTGGCGGAGGTTATAAATATAGGGCCCCTTGGGGAGAGAGAGAGAGGGGGGACACTCTAACTTATTTCCCATTTTTTGATTGAGGGGGCATGTAATGACAATGAGCTTGTAAAAATGATTGTTGGAGTATATCATTCTAAAAATTCAGAACTATATCTAGTCTTTACAAACATTTAATGCGGAACAGAGGTTGTAACACTTTGGATATGAAACAGAAATGGGAAAAAGAACTAGGAATGTGTGTGTGTCTCAGAGGAGGAATGGGTAAATATCTGAAGAATCCAACCGTCGACAACATCATCAATAATTTGGAGGGAACATTGCTGGAAAAATAGAATTTGATTTATAATTCCTAAAAGTACAGCTAAATCTGTGTCCAGAGTTTAACCTTTTTGGAGAGAATGTGGAGATGTTGATGTAAATCGTACATATGTCTGTTGGTTTTGTCCTAAACTTGCATTATTTTGGGATAATATCTATTCAACAATTGTTCAGATATTGGGTTATACAATTCTTAAGACATGTTTGATGTATTTTGGATATTTTATTGATAATAGTGTAATAAAAAATTACAAATATTTGTTAAAAATACTATTAGCAGCCTGTAAAAAGGCTATTACCAAAAAGTGGTGCAGATTGGAACCATCTACAATTAAGGATTAGACAGAAATTGTGAATGAAATATTAGAAATGGAGACTCTGAAGCATACATTAAGGACTCAAGAAGAGCAGAGTCAGGATAAATGAAAAAAATGGACAATTTTCACTTCGTCACTTGACTAAACCCGATTGTTAGTCACAACTTTATTCTTTTTTTTTAAAGGACAGTGTATCCCAACTGTCCCTTAAAACAACAATAAAAAATAAAGTAAAAAAAAAAAAAATACAAAAATTCTGTAAATAAAACAATCAAATAGTTAAAAATAATAAAATAGAAAACAAAAGACACAGAAGACCACACAACTCATGCCAAGTTAAAAGCCAGTGGGTCTTAAGATGAGACTTCAAACACTCCATTGTACATAAAGTAATAAAGGTTCAGTTCTCTTAATAACACAACTCTATCAAACAGAATATTTGGTGAAATATTACAAAATTTGGGAAAAGCAGCGGGATATGTATTCATGAAAGCATTACAGTCAAATGTAGCTCAAAATTATATGAGTTGACTAATAGACAACAGATTTGTGGTATATTATTGTTTTGTCTGTAAAAAAGCCAAGTATTTATTTCTCATTACATCTGCATGTTAATTTGTTGATTAATCTGAGCTGTTTTCTCTTTCTTTTGCACTAATAAACCTCTGAAAACAGTCATAAATGTCCCAGTATTGTCTTAATTTGACAGTTAATTCTTGGGTTTTTTTCTCCTTCCAGTCGTCTGCAGGACCAAGTAACAGCTCGGACGGCAGAGGAGTGAAAAGACCAGCAGCGGACAGCGACAGCGAACCAGAACCCGAAGACAACGTCAGGTAAAAACGTTCAACTCACTTAAAGGAGGCGGGGCTACTGTGTTAGACCTCATAGGTCTCTGGATTAATCCGTTAACGTTTATTTGATTATATGACTGTGTTGGACCTTCCCGATGTCATGTTCATAGTGGTTTACAAGACCCCTCACGATAATCTGGAAACCATGTCACGAATCATGGGTGCAACGCAAATGCTGCCTTTGAATTTGAAATACAGTCACGAAAAAAATGATTAGACTATCAAAAGTAATCAAACAATGGTTATGTAATCAAGTACAAACTCCTGTGTGTATCATGTGACTGAAACAGGCAGAAAGGAAAACATGGAATGAATAAAAGCACTGCTTTTGTCAGTACAATGTCATGGAGTGAGTTGCTAGTAATAACATTGAAAAATGAGCAACAAACAAGGGAAAATTACAGAAAATGAAGAAGAAAATTACAGAAAAAGAAGACAATTATAGAAACAGAAAACAATTACAGAAAAAGAAGACAACTATAGAAAAAGAAGATAATTACAGAAAAAGAAGAAATTATAGAAAAGAAGAAAATTATAGAAAAAGAAAATCACAGAAAAAGAAAATTATAAAAAAGGAAAAGAATATACAAAAAGAAGAAAATTACAGAAAAAAAATTATAAAAAAATAAGAAAATTACAGAAAAAAAGAAGAAAATCATCGGAAAAGAAGAAAATTATAGTAAAAAAAACAATTATAGAAAAAGAAGAAAATTACAGAAAAGAAGAAAATCACCAAAAAAGAAGAAA
>JAPTGZ010000017.1:28918716-28930417 GCA_029814645.1 Fowleria isostigma
TCTTCCTCTAGGCCTTCTGCCTGGCAGTTCCAACCTCAGCATCCTACTACCAATGTATTCACTATCCCTCCTCTGTAAATGTCCAAACCATGTCAATTTAGCCTCTCTGACTTTGTCTCCAAAACATTTTGTTGTGTTAGTATTAATTCTTATTATTTATTTTAGATTCAATACATGATTACTTATCTAATGTATTTTTCCCCAAAAAGTTCAAGTACCCCCTTGGCTTCTTCCAATACCCCTGGGGGTACGCGTACCCCTGTTTGAGAAAGACTGCTTTATAGGACAGTCATTGTATCTTCAGGTAATTTGGTTGTTGTATTTTAGTTATCAAGCCTTATGACTTATCATTTATGTAGTGTTAGGATCTTTAAAAACAGGTTGTAGAGCTGTTTTAATATAAACACCTTTACAAAATTGCCTAAAACATCTAACAAGATGAACAACGGCAATTGAATTGTTGGTTTCTTTTATGTGTTGCTGATGTTATGTAACTGTCAGTGATTGATGTAATGAAATTCCAGCAAAGTGTGTTTAATTGTTCTATTTGTGGTTGAATCAGTAAAAAGGGAAACATTATATAGGAAATTTGTGTCCCCAGGAGATGTGAAATCAAGCTGCAGAAGCATAGGAAGCCATGAGTTGTGTGAATAAAACCTGTATATTTGTGTGTTTCAGGGTTTACAGGAGAAAAAGGCCTCCAGGGTCCTCGGGGACTGAAAGGCTCGATGGGGCTGGATGGTCTTCAAGGACAAAAAGGAGACCCTGGACCTGTTGGACCCAAAGGTTTGTCCCTGTTGAGTCTTATATCGATGACTGTACATCCTCTAATCACCGGTGAATAGTACACTTCTAGCCCCCCCGTACATATGACAATGACATTATGTCAATCCACAAAAGTTTAATTTAATTTTTGGAATCGATGATGCCATAGTACCACATGACCAGAAGAAAACCCCAGACATAACCTCATGCACATGCTCACAGCATTCTTCTGTAATTTTAGTGGATCGTGCCTGTGTTTGTGTACAGCGTTACACATACATACTACATATCACACTGTTTTAACCCAGTTTTCCCATTTCCACATAGTTGCAGATATTTCTTGAACCGATACGTGTATGAATGTGGAACTTTTAGAATCCGCAAAAGAAAAATACTATGAGCATTGTCATCTGAACGTAGTCTTGATGGATTCTTGGACTCAAAAAAATGTGTAAACAATGAATAAAAATAATCACATTTGTTGTGGTGAAAGATTGGTTGTAAAATGCAGCATACATTAAAATGTCTAAAAATAGAGTTAATCTACTTAAAAATGAAAATTTTAAAAATGACCTAAAGTATCATTAGTGTTTAAAAAAAAGAGCGACAGGCTAGGGGATATTTATGTGACCACTAGTGGGAGTAGTGAGTCACTCTGTTGTCTGCTGGTCACCCATGGTGAGGAAAACTAACGGCACAAGGCCTTTGATCAAGGCGTCAGACAGTAATCAGATGGGATGAGAACCAATAAGAAACAACTTTTAGAGTAAAAAAAAAAGTGACTCATTGATAAAACTTAGAATCACTGTTGTTTACTCCACTGGACTCAGCTCTAAATGAAAAAAATGGAGTTTGATGCTGAAAAGTCAGTGTTTCTTCTCCACTGGGATGTTTGATTCTGAAGCTTATGAAGGTATAAAGTCATTATGGGATGTTATTGTTGTCACCGTTTGTTGATCAGACTACTCTGTGACAGTTCTCTGTCTGGATGATTCTAATCAGATCTTTAGTTCAGTTATTGACAACACAAACTACAGAAAACAAGGTGATTAGTGGTTTTACTGTGGCTGTTTTCAGTCTAAAAACAAAGCAAAGTTAACAGAGCTATAATGTAAACTATCAGCTGATGCAGCACGTGAAGATTATAACACATGATTGTGACTGACCGAGTTTTAGTTTGAAGAAGAAAACTTAATGATACCATAATACATGTGGATGGGCAGCCATGGCCTAGGTGGCAGGAGAGTCGGCTTTTGACTGAAGGGTCGCCGGTTCAATTCCCTGGACTGGCAGAGAGTTGTTGGCTGATGTGCCCTTGAGTGAGGCACTTAACCCACTCATTTACTCCCTGGGTGCCTGATATGGCAAGCCCACTGCTCCTGGCATGCAGTGTGTGTGATGCATGATCTAGTGATGGGTTTAAGGCAGAGGTCAGATTTCAGAGTGTGGTGCATGTTTACCTGTGTGACAAACTGACAAAATAAAGATTATTCTAAAAAAAAAAGAAAAAAGAAACAATGAGGTTTATACTCGTTAAAAGTATTATTTTCACAATGTGGAGAAGTAAGCTAAGCTACAGTAAGTGAAGGTGATTGAGAAGAAAATTAAACTGTTTGTGTGAAGTGTCTGGAACAGAAAAACATGTTTTTGTTTAAATTAATTGTCATTGCATAAATTATTTGTCAAAATTAAATATGTGTTTCCAATCAGAGCCATGTGGTTTATATTCAGATCTCAAATGGTGTCATTGTGACGTTCCATAAATTGAAATATAAGTGTTTATTTTATACAGAAAAATGTGTCACACTGACATTTATTATTGCTCTGTTCCAGTCTGTAATCGAAATTGGCACAACTTATGATTTCTCCATGACTGAGTAAACACTAAAGAGTGATGACCACAGAAGCTCTAGAGATTGTTTGAATGACAAGTCAGAGTTTTAGGTAAAAAAAAAAAAAGCTAAACAAAAGAAAAATGGAGACAGCGTGATGAAAACAAGGATGTTGGTGCTGTTTGGCCGTCTCCACTCTAGTAGTTTCCAACAATATGAGTGTCTGCCTCCTTCCATCTGTGGTCTGGTTGTGGGTTTAACAAACCAGTGAAGGGTGAAGAGTTTACAGACCTTCTGGTGTGAATTGGGCCTCAGCGTAAGGCAGTCACTCAGCTGTGGACGGAGCCGGGACACCAAGAAACCTGTTAAAACAGTGGTGGGAAGACTGGTGGATTCTGTTTATAGAGGATACACTAAGGATGGAGAACAGGAGGCTTCACTGATCTGCAGGGTTCAACAGTTTAAAACAAGGCCTAACGAGATGCACCTGCTTTAAAACTCCTGTTTTATTGTTATCAGGCCAAACATCCATAACTATCAGATTGAAATTCCGGTGAATTGAGAGGAAATAAGAATTCTACCCACTTTTCTGCACTAAGTTTATCAGGCTGTAGATAATAACCTCATGATGTTCACTGTGTGCATAATTATCAGGCAAGTTGTATTTTTTGAGAATTTATTTTATTATTTAAGAAGTAGGGCACTGTTGCTCAATTCAAAATGTCCATAAAGCTCAAACTAGAATATCTAAGAAAGTAAAAGTGAAGTTTTATCTTTATGAGAATATCTGTGTGTGTAATTATTTAGCAAATATCGATGTGTAGAATTATTAGGTAACTGAATGAAAAACAAATATTTTGCTATCTCACTTGTTTATTACCTCCTTGGTTATGTTTTCGCCAGCATTTGTCTGTCTGTCGATGAGCAACTTTACGCAAAAACTACTGGATGGATTTTGTTGAAACTTTCAGGACATGATGGAAATAACACAAGGAAAATTTGATTATATTTTGGGAGGGATCTGACATTTTACTCCTGTCCAAATGCGCTAATTTGGTTCGAATGGCGCTAGTCACGTCTCTCCTTTTCTCCATGTGGGTGTAGGTGTGGGCGGGGCTACTGGTGCTTCACTGAGCTGTGTGTGTGCAGAAGGGGGAGGGGCCAGGTACCAGGGCAGTGTGCTGCACACTGTCTGTCTGTCTGTCTGTCTGTGTCTGTCTGTTTGTTAGCAACTTTACGCAAAAACTACTGGACGGATTTTGAGGAAATTCCAGGATTTTTTTAAAGGATTCTTTAACATTGGGAGATAGGACCATTTTCAGTATTTGTGCATATAACTCCACACACAAAAAAAAAAAGTCAGGGCACTGATATAAATAAATATAGGATTATTACTTTGGTGTGAGTCACAATATGAGGGAACTATCATGCTTGGCAGAGGTCTGCACTCTCCGAGTGCTTTTCTAATTTTCATCTGTTAAAGTAAAAATAATGAACAAACAACTAAAAATTTACAAGAAAAAAATCTCAAATACTAATATCAACTTGTAAAGTGTCAAAAATTACTTACCAACTTAATTCTTTCCACATATTCATGATGTACTACCACTAAAAGTTTAATATTTGCAGCAATAGATGAACAGAGGTTTAGATTTTATAACAAATAATAACATTAATTTGTGTAATTATGTAATTTGTTCTTTGTAAGTATTTTTTAAAAATACTAGTCAAATTCACAGCATTTATCTTTAGCTGAAGAACAAGGAACCAAAATGTCCTACATGAATACTGCTGGAGGCTAAGACTGGACGGTTTATTTCCATAACATTTACCCAGTTGTGTCATTTAAGACCACCAGTGTGCACAGCCACTTTGTGCAGGTTAAAATCTAATCCATGTGCTGTCTATAGGAGCTCCCAGTGTGTTTGGCTTTTCTCTGCTGTGGTTTTGAGTTGTTAAGGATGTGGTCAGAGCGGAGGTGACACCAACAGCCCAGGACGTCACGGGCAGGGTGTGGTGAAGTGTTAGCCCCACCTCTGAGGCCTGTATCGTGTCACCTCCACCATCGTTCCTGAAAGTAAAAATAATAACTCAAATTAAAGGAGGGATAAATGCAGACTCCAAACTGATCCTCTTATAGCTTCATGGCAAAAACAGACCTGTGGTTTCAAACTTCATAGCAGAAAATTAGTCACAAATGGCACTGAAACAGATGCTGTCCTGCTCTGGAGGCCGTTCCTTAGAGTTTGGAATAGAGATATATTTTGAAATGAAAACAAAACAGTGAGTATTTGTATCCAGGCTGCTGATTGGAGGGAGGTGTCATCTGTAAATGTACCCTAATTTTACAACAACCACAAATGAGAGGATTTCTACTCAGTGATTTAACAGGTTTGCATGGCGTTGACTTTTCCACCGTGCAAACATTTGTAAACAAAATCCAAGAAATTACCCTGGACTTGCATCTTTACTGCGGCCCAAATACTTTGTCTTCCTCTCTTTTCAACTTGGTCACAAAGCCTGGTTTCAAAGGTGCATTAAACGCCACACGCAGGGTGGTAGCCTTTAATTTTTACACTCTGCGGCCGTAATACAGGCCAATTACAGAGCTGCTGTAGAGCATTCTGCTAAAAATATTCCAGAGCAGCAGAAAAGGCAGGAAATGGGTGTGAGGGAGCGAATATAACCTGAACCTGTTGATGGTTGAGCTGCTTTTCCCTCTGGCCATTTCTGTCATTTCACTCTCAAATATTAACTCCTCCATGTATGTTTATATTATCATGGTTGTCAGTGTATTACACATTAAAATTAGTTCTGTACGGAGTGTATGGTTACTGTAAAATCCTGAAAATGCCTGATTTTGCTGAAGGTCAGACATTACTGGACGTCTGGACAGTTTTATTTACAGTTTGATTAGAAATGGAAACCATCAGGAATCATGAATTAACCCATAACTATATGTGTGGGTTTTAGTGTGCGGTTGTGAGAAGATAAATATGTTTAAAGCTGTTTGGAGGCTAAGTCTGTTAAATCTTAGATATCCAGACCTACAGTTGTGGAAAAAAATTATTAGATCACCCTATGTTTTTTAAACTTTTTGTTCATTTTAATGTCTGGTACAATAAAAAAGGTACTTTGTTTGGGCAAATATAATGATAACAAAAATATCTCATAGTAGTTTAATTTCAGAGCTGATATCTATCCATTTTCCTTGATTTTGTAGATAATATATAAATCATGCAAGTTATTACATCAATATCTATGACATTGTACTGACAAAAACAGTGCTTTTAGACATTCCAAGGTTTCTTTTTTTATCTTTTTTAGTCACATGATACACACAAGAGTTAGTACTTGATTGCATAATCTTTGTTTTTGAAGATGATTATGTTTAAAGCTGCCTGAAAACTGAGTCTATTTATTTATTTATTTGACAGGGATGATTCAGTCAAATATAGTTACAGGCTTGCAGCTGATGTGCTGCATGTAGACTTGGAGAAAAAATTATTAAACCATCAAAAGTCATCAAAAACAATGGTTTTGCAATCAAATACAAACTCCTGTGTGTATCGTGTGACTAAAACAAACACAAAAGAAAACATGGAATGTCTAAAAGCACTGTTTTTCCCAGTATAATGTACTGATATTGATGTAAGAACTTATGTGCTTTTGCATATTATTTATAAAACCATGGAAAATGGATAGATATCAGTTCTGAAATTAAACAACTAGGAGCTATTTTTGTAGTTATCATTATATTTTTCCAAACAAATGTACCTTTAGTTGTGCCAGGCATTAAAATGAAGAGTTTCTGCAGTGTATTTATATAGTATAAAACATTAACCTTAGATATCTAGAGCTAATTTTGCAGAAACATTTTTGTAGGGATTTAGAGTAATTAATAGGATCACTGATTTTATTGCAGCGCTACATGTGATTTTTCTTTGTGTTTGTTATTTGTTCAGGTGAAAGAGGCGACCGGGGGATGAAGGGGGAGAAGGGCGATCGAGGAGACAGAGGAGAGAAAACAGGTAAGAATGATGTTTTATCAACTTATAGACCTATTTTATATCAGTTTATAATATATAAATAAATCCTCCATTCTAAAGTTTGGTGTCCTAAAACCCCTTCATTGTTACATCATTTGTCAGACGCTTTAAAAATAAACAAAAAAGCTTGCAAAAAAAAAATGTATGACTAATGAAAATACAGTGAAACCTAAACATTCTTGACAAGACTAGACAAGACATCTGGAGAATTTATTATATACATCCACTCTGGCAGCCATTCCTCTGCTTTGACCAATACAAAGACACTACTCTGAGTCCAGGGAGTGCTCATTTTTTACCTTATTTTTGCAAAACCAGACCATTCTTTAACATTTGACAGCACCTTACTGATGTTTTTTTCTTGTACAAAAGTCTATAGAGCCACCACCAGAAAAGCCAACACAGTGTTGAATTGTGGTAGTGAATGGAAAAAATATCTCTAAAAAGTAGTTTAGTTTAATTATCATACTAGAAGGGTCCATAAAATCTAAGCATCCATGTTACATCTGTCAAGCCTGACTCGGAACTTGATATAAAGCAAACACAGGACGGGAAGATTATCAATATAAGGTGATTTATTTACTGAAAAATGCTCTAAACATGGGCATAAATGTGGAAAACTAACTTAAACGGCCACAGAACAGACACAAAGACAGGAGGCCAAGATGCGGCAACAGCAGCAGAGAGCACGTATGGATGATGGAAGCCTGTTTTTGTAGACTCTGGAACCGAACACTTCAGGTAGCGCGGCACCTGTGAGAAGAACGAGAGAGAGAGAGAGAGAGAGAGGGGAAAGCAGGAGGAGAGCAGGAGAGATAGAGGCACAAAGACACTCACAGAGACAGCCCGAGAGAGCATCCTCTGGGGTCGTCACACATCCCTTTCTCTGAATGATAGTGATGTGCGGATCGATACTGAAATATCGATTTCTCCAATACCAGATCTTTACTCACTAGAATCTATTCACAAACCAAAATATCAATGCGTTTGATACTTCAGTCATTTGAGGTAATATCAGGAACACAGTGGAAAGTAGATAAACTATTGGGATCTTGTCCAAATGATACAAGATTGGTGGGAACTACTTCTTCTTCCGCCTGGGTAAGTGTGTGCTGTGTCGTCTTCTCAGTCAGTCATTCCCAGCCCTAAGATACCTGGGAATGATGATACTTCTGGACTAGCAGAGAGAGTCTTTTCAAAGGCAGGAGAGGCTCTGAGCAAAAAATAAAACAGACTAAAGGGGAAAATAGTAAATAAGTTATTGTTCCTTAACAAAAACTTGTGAATGAGGGGAGGTGTCAATGTTGGACGCTTTTGTTGAAGTGTTACATGTTCAGTTTTTTTCATTTTTCATGTTAACACGTTTATGTTAATGTGAACTGATATGCAAGTTTTCATTTTTATAATAGTTCTTAATAAATAAACAATAATTACACTGTCTTATATTCTTTCTGAAGTTTTGATTTGAAATACTCTATATATTTTTTTAAATTTTACAAACATTAAGTGTATTTGTTCAAAGTATCGGTATTGGATCAGTATCACCGATACTAGCCTGAATTTTTGTCAGTGTTGGAATGAAATGGAAATTCATGATATCAAACATTACTAATAAATGATCCATGCCATTCTTTTCCTCAAAGTTTCATGAACATTAGTGCAGTAGTTTTTGCAGAATCCTGTTGATATAAAAATAAACCAATGTACAAATATGTTTCCACTATGTAGTATTGGCTCGACTCAACTCAGGTACCAGTCGAGGTATTCCTGGAGGCTGTTTCCATTACAGCAGGGGTGACCAACCCTGGTTCTGGAGAGCTACTATCCCATATTAGATGTGTTCCTCTTCCAACATACCTGATTCAGATGATCAGCTATCATCCAACTCTGCAGAAGACTGATACTGACCTTCAAGTATCCTGGAAGAGGGAAACCCCTAAAACATGGAGGACTGTAGAGCTCCAGGACCAGGGTTGGTCACCTCTGCATTTCAGGATATTAGCAACTTTAGTGTACCTGATCGTCATAGCAACAGTGTATGTGACTTCCATGACATCTGCTCAGAGAGTTACTGATAAAGACTCTCACTGCTTGTTGCCTCATCAAGCTCAGGCTGAATCTTTTCATGGTCTACAAAGGACAGAAACATCTGAACCTCCTCAATCGAACACGGTGTTGTTTTGTGGGCTGTCATCACAGATCAGCCTACCGACATATTTATTGTAAACTTCCAAATCAGTTTTGTTCTTTTTTAATTTTTCTATTTTTTTTTTTATTCTTTTTTTTCTAATTTAATTTTTTAGGAAGGTTTTGTACAGAAGAAGAAAAAAGTAAAATAAGAACATTTAAAGAGGGATGTACACAATTGAATAAGATATAGTAAGAGTATACAGGGGAATGCACTTTTATAAAGGAAAGAAAATACATAAAGAAAAGACAAAATAATAATAATAATAATAATAATAATAACAACAAGAAAGAGATTTATACAAACTTCAGTCACCTTAATAAGATATATGTCTTCCATTTTTCCCATATTTGATCAAATCTATCATTTTGGAGTCTGTTGTAAACAGTGATTCGTTCCATCGTGGAAACTGAGTAGACAATTTAATCCCAGTCTTCCAGAGTCGAGGCGTTTACACTGAATCTGTTTTTTTTTTTGTTTTTTTTAATGGTGTGTTTTGCACATTGATGACACACAGATGCCAAGACAATTCTGACCAATCAGTGGTCGGCAGTGTTTAAACGTCACATTTTAGTATCTGTTCACCCGTTTTGGAACCTTGGCTGAGCAAGTAGTTTTACATAATGGAAACACAAAAAGGCCGATTCGAGTCATAGTGGAAATGTACGAGCGTATTGCATAACCTACGAGGTTAATGGACCTGACTTGAAGCAAACTTGCATGGTTGGAGTTTTACCCCTCATGTTGTAATGCCAAAATACTTGAAATGCACACTTGCGCCTCCACCTGCCAGTGTTTTCTCATCATGTATAACTCTCAATAGGCATGAGAAGGAGGAAACATCGCTACTAGTCCCACTTCCATCATCAGCTCAACTGATTTCCTGGAGCTTCCAACCCAACGGAGCTTTTTACTTCCTCTAGGAATCAGGCAATCTTTATTTTGACTCTGAAAATAACAAGTTTCTGCAGCTGAGCGGGGATAGAATGAACATTTAACAAAAACAACATTAATACGGTGTGGTCGAGTCGGAGCCCAGACCTCAATCCAGTTGAGACTTTATGGCTGGACTTGAAAAGGTGTTCACTCAAAAACCCCATGAAATTTGACAAAGCCTGAGTAGTTTTGCAAAAAAAGGGGAAGAATTTCAGTGTCCAGATGTGCAAATCTGATCTCAGACCTGTCCACACAGGCTCCATGCTGTAATTGCTGCCAAATGTGCTTTGACTAAATACTAACTTAAAGTGGATGAATAATTCAGCCGTTATATTATAGTGTTTTTTGTTGATTAGTGTCACAAAAGCCAGATTAAATCAACCGGGATCCAATGTTGTAAAAAAAAAAAAAAACACACCAAAAAAACAAATAAAAGGTGTAAATTTCCAAGGGGCTGGGGACTATTTATGGGCGCTGCAAAATTAACTGCAGGATAAAGTGTGAAGCAGTTGGATCAAATAAAACACTCCAAGGTAAATTATATTACTAATAATTCATTGTGGGATAATAATGATGCCTGGTTGCACAGTCACAGTTAAGATAATCCTCCTGGGCACTGCTTCTGTTAATACAAGGACATATATCAGCGCATTTGATCCAAAACCAACAGTTTGACATACAGAAACAGAAATTTACGATCTGATGACTTTATGGGGCTCATACATTTCTGCTGCACCTGATGTAAAGTGCAAAGAGCTGTGGGAAGTTTAAAGACACTGCAGATCTGCTTTTCCTTTCAGCGTAATCTCACGGTTTCCGACGCACAATGAAGAACCACATGGTTTTAGCGTACATCAAAAGGCTCTGAAAACCATAATGTGCATGCATATGTGGGTGTGGGATCCTGTGGCGGTAAACTGAAACCTGCTACGAACCACCAGTCTGGACTCAGGTGGAGAAGAAATATTAATTCCCCCCAAAAAACCACAAAATGCCACAAATGCTTTTGCTCTTGTGTTACATCATCGTGGCTGTTCTCCATGTGATGAGCGATGGAGTGACGGACTCCATGCCTCCAACATCTGAGTCTGGTTTCTGCCCGTTACTGAACTGTCAAAGATCAGTCTTTTCTTCACATCATCGACAAGACATGGATGTTTGATGTTTCAGAGGATCGGCTTTTGAGAAACGTCCAGTTTGTCACATGTGGCCGGACTTATCGTTTACACTTCAAAGCATATGGCGAATACCTGGATGATCGCCGCCAGAACAAGCGCAAAGTGACCCCAGGGCGCTGAATCCTCCACACATGTTAAACCTGCCAGACAGGACGACATATGACAGGAAAGATTATGTGACTCGACTGAAAGCCTCACATATGAGTGAGTATGTCTGAGCAAAAAAAGACCAAAAGAACGCCAGATTATAACCATTTGTGCTTGTGTAAGAGATCGTCCATCTGTGTCAGACTCAGGAGTGATGTCGCTTAAACTGAGTTACCAGAAAATGAAAGAGGGACTGAAAAATGTTGGAAACTGGTCAAAGAAAAATAAAATATGCACTATTTATAATTAGAAATACAGTCGCAGAAAAAAATGGTCAGACCGCCCTATGTTTTCTTCAATTTCTTGTTCATTTTAATGCCTGGTATGACTAAAGGTACGTTTGTTTGAACAAATATAATAATAACAACAAAAATATCTTATAGTAGTTTAATTTCAGAACTGACATCTATCCATTTTCCATGATTTTACAGACAATAACCAAAATTACCAAAGATCTTATATCAATAGCTATGACATTGTACTGACAAAAACGATGCTTTTAGACATTTCATGTTTTCTTTTATGCCTGTTTTAGTCACATGATACACACAGGAGTTAGTACTTGATTGCATAACCATTGTTTTGATGACTTTTGATGGTCAAATT